>VXBP01010327.1:129875-164156 GCA_013400115.1 Rhinopomastus cyanomelas
AGGGGCAATGGGTGTGAGCTGGAACATAGGAGGTTCTACATCAATCTGAGAAGGAACTTCTTCACAGTGAGGGTGGTGGGATGCTGAAACAGGCTGCCCAGGGAGGTTGTGGAGTGTCCTTCTCTGGAGATGTTCAAGACCCGCCTGAATGTGTTCCTGTGTGACTTGGTCTAGGTGATCCTGCTGTGTCAGGGGGATTGGACTAGATGGTCTCTTCCAATCTGTAGTGATTCTATGATTCTATGATTCTATATGAGATCATACAAAGCTATCAGATTTCCCTTGATGAATCTATGCTGAGCACTCACAATAACTTTAGTCTTTTCCAGATGGTTAAAGATGACATCCAAAAGAAATTGTTCCTTCATCTTTCCAGGCATGAAGGTGAGACTAACCGGCCTGTAGTTTCCCACGTCATCCTTCTTGCCCTTCTTGAATCCTGGAGTAACGTTAACCTTTCTCCAGTCATCAGGTACCTCTCCTGTGATATGTCTGTGTTCCACGTCCATCTATTACCTTCGTCCAGTTTCATGCATGGCCCATTGTCTGCTGCTTAAGTGAATCAGTGGCAATACTGTTGTAAATGCCTTAACATTAAGCCCAGACAGCTCATTTCTATTGAAATATGTGTTGCCTAAGAAGGACAGAAATCAGCTTAAAAATCAATACAAAGTATGTTTTTTACAGATAGGGAGCTGTATACGAGCAGTGTGGCTCAGCGTCTTTGACTGAGTTCACACTTTTATATTTTCTTGGTGTGTGACATCTCTCTGCTTTTAGATCCAACCAGAGCAAAATAAATCCATCAATCAATTCAATTACAACATCATATGAATTTTAAAATAAAAAGGCTCAGTATTCAGCACTGGTGAGGCCACATCTTGAGGATTGTGTCCAGTTTGGGGCACCTCAATACAAGAGAGATGTGGAGGTGCTGGAGCAGGTGCAGAGGAGGGCAACTAAATTGGTGAAGGGCCTGGAGAATAAATCTGAAAGAGCTGAGGCTGTTTAGTTTGAAGAAGAGGAGGCTGAGAGGAGACCTCATCACTCTCTACAACTACCTGAAAGGACGTTTTGGAGAGGTTGGTGCTGGTCTCTTCTCACAAGCAATTAGTGACAGAACAAGAGGGAATGGGTTCAAGTTATTAGGAAGAATTTTTTCCAGAAAGGGAGGTGAGGCACTGGAATGGGCTTCCCAGGGAGGTGGTTGAGTCATCATAACCTGAATGTGTTTTGTTGAGGTGTTGAGGAATGTGGTTTAGGGGTGAATATGTAAGGTAGGATAGGTGGTTGGACTTGATGATCCCAGGGGTCTTTTCCAACCAGTGTGATTCTGCAATTCTAGTGCTAATGCTCTATTTGTGATGGGTTCAATTAACTCTTTTTAAAAGATACCTCTTAGGTTGTAGTATTTATAGTGTAAAAATCTTAAGAATCATGAAATGACTATATTTTTGGAAGTTTAAAAGGGCATGATAGAGCTTTACTACCTTGGCTGTGGTGATGGCCTTCTCCATGTTCTCAGTCAAAAAACTCCTCTGAAATCTCTGTACCGTTCATTCCTGCAGCATGTAGCAGCATCCACCCTGATAAGTATTTATTGTATTGTATTTATGTGCTTTGCAGAGATAGGCAAAATAAATCTCAGGGAATTATGTGTTCATATAATTCAGTTAATTTTATTCCTTACCACCAGTAGATGTTTGTTACCTTCAGTCCTGACACTTGAAGATTTAGCCCAAAGGAGTGTGTGAAGCCCAGGGGAGTGGGTGATGAGACATAGTAGATGGAATGTTTGATTAGGTAAGCAGTATTGGGCCTGGTTTGTACTTGGAAGGGAGACAGTCTAGGTACATCAGGTGCTGTAGGCTTACCCTGCTCTTGTAGTGAGGGTTGGCCATAGTGATCTTTCAAGGTCCCTTCTAACCTGTAACTATCTATGATTAGTTAACAATTTTTTTTCTGTGATTAGTATATTCATAGGATTAAAAAAATCATAGAATTATAGAATCATTCAGTTTAGAAAACAGATTTTGCAAACTCACAGAATTGTTTTGCCTGGGACAGACTTTGAAGATCATCCAGTCCAACCACTGACCCAACACTGCCAGTTCATTCCTAAATTGCGTTCTTCAGCACCACATCTATATGTCTTTTAAATACTTGCAGGGATTGTAACTCCACCACCTCCTGGACAGCCTGTTCTGATGTCTGATAATGCTTTCAGTGAAGTAGTTCTTCTTAACATCCAATCTAAACCTTTTCTGGCAAAACTGGAAGCTATTCTATCACTTGCCACTTGGGAGAATAGAATTGAACCTTACCTCGCTACAACCCCCTTTCAGGCAGAGAGCAATAAGTTCTCCCCTGACACTCCTTCCCTTCATCTGAAACAACCCCAGTTCTTACAGATGCTCCTTGTAAGACCTGTTCTTTAAACTCTTCATGAGCTTCATTGCCATTCTTTGCACAAGCTCCAGTACCTCAATGTCCTTATAGGGAGAGCCCCAAAACTGAATGCAATATTAAAGGTGCAGTCTCACAAGTGCAGAGCACAGGGTGACAATAACTTCCCCGTTCCTGCTGGCCACACACTCACACAAGCCTTTTAAAAAAGTTGTACTATCTGTAGATTTTAGTATTATCTTTACAAATGTCCAGTTTCACTTGGAATTTTTCTCCCTATCTTAAGAACTCATATAGTCTTTTCTTATGATACAGTGTCTGCAGATATCACAGCTCTATTTTAATCACAGAATCACTCTGGTTGGAAAAGACTCCTGGGATCATCGAGTCTAGCCATCTACCCTACCTTACAAGTTCACCCCTAAACCAGAACCCTCAACACCTCATCCAAACAATCTTTAAACAGATCCAGGGATGGTGACTCAACCACCTCCCTGTCCCCATACTCTTGTATCCGTGGTTCCGCATACAGTATTACTCTCAGCAGCATACAGCAGAAACATGTGCCAAGTCACTTTTTATTTGCAGAATTTAATATGCAGTTTGCATCATGTATGTTATGTTTACCCATTCATCACTACAATGGTGTTTTCATTGATCCTGTTACACAGAGCACCAGTCGTTATCTGAAAGGACTCCTGTTAGTACAGAAATAAAGCAGTCCAGTGGTCCATATTTGTGAGGACCGTGACCATATAATGATTCTTCAAATCCTATACCCATACATAAGTGTCACTAGAAGAACCCTCTACAGTAGAAGGAATCTGGACAGAGCAAAGATGTTGCTGGCACAACACAGTGTTGTGTTCTTCAATCAGCACAGCTTCACGTACACTAGGTGCTTTGTATGCTAGTTCATTAGCAGCTCTAGTGCCAACTTCTTGAATTATATTCCTTTGAAAAATCCCCAGATGATGGTGATTTTTTGACAGCTCTAGCTTTTAAAACATTTCTGCTACTCCACCTCTTGGTTATCACCTGACAACTATTAAGTCAGAGCCCTCCAGCTGACCAGGTGAAACAGTTTGTGCAAGTGCTACTCACACATTTCAGCAACAGTGTTATGTCTGAGCAGCTGGAATTGCTGAAATGGAATACAGAAAACAACAGAGAAATAAGAAAGGGAATACAGAATCCAACAGAGAAATCCATGATAATGTGAGGACAGATGGGATAATTTAGAAATTTGCAATGGTTATGTTTCTAGTAGCACCTCCATCATGGAACATAAGCATAGAATCATTCAGGTTGGAAAAGACCCTTGAGATCATTGAGTACAACCATCAACCCTACTCTGCAAGTTCATCTCTAAACCAGATCCCACAACACTACATCTAAGCATCTTTTAAACTCATCCAGGGATGGGGACTCAACCACCACCCTGGGCAGCCCATTCAAGTGCCTGACCACTCTTGCCATAAAGACTTTCTTCCTGATGTCCATTCTAACCCTTCCCTCTGGTTCTGTCACTAACTACTTGTGAGAAGAGACCTGAACCAACATCTCTACAATGTCCTTTCAGATAGTTGTAGAGAGCGACGAGGTCTTCTCTGAGCCTTCTTTTCCTCAAACTAAACAGCCCAAACTCTCTCAATCTCTCCTCATAAGATTTAATCTCCAGGCCCTTCACCAGCTTCATTGCCCTTCTCTGCACTCACTTCAGCACCTCAATCTCTCCTTTGTAATCTTACTTACCAGAGGCTCAAATGTGACTTGTGTTTAACAAACTCATTGTATAGAGTAACATGATGCCTTTCTCTCCTCAGAAAATGTTTAGCCTCATTTTAACTGTTCAGTGAAAATACTTTAAGGCCCACTTCTATATAACTGCCCGTGGTTCTTTATGTGCTGTGTGTTTCTAAGGACTACCAAAAGCCTAGTCTGATGAAGAACAAGTGGATAATAAAAACAAATCAGTGCATGTGTATGTTTCCAGACTAGGCACTGAAATGCTGTTGGCAACTACTAATCAGTAGGAAAAGTGTGAAGAAGACACAAGTGCACTCTCTGTTTCAACTGTCTGCTGAGAAAAAGACCTCTGTTACCATGAGCAGGTCTGTCTCTAGAATTCTGCCTTACATCTTCATGACAAATGTCTTAGACACCTATCTTGCTTAACTTTATAATTAAACATACTAAATAGCAATTATTTAACCAAATCAGAAGCAGCTTTAAGGTTGTTATTATTTAAAGCAGATGAATTATGTAGCATAATTTCCCAGATGTCTCCTTAAAGTTCATGATGATAAATCAGTGACTTCTTAATGTGTTCAGTAAAAGAGTTTGTTTTAATTTTTTATTGATTTAATGTATTAATTTAAGTATTTATTGAATTAAGTATTAGATACACTTAATTTATGGTTTATATTGCTTGGAGTGAGGATATTGGCACAAAGAACCACTTCTGCTACTCTTTGTTTGCCTTAAAATTCTATGTAAATTTTGAAATGCCCTTAAAAGTTAAAGTAATGAAGTTGGACTGTAAACTTCAGGTGAAGCAGTGTTCTCAGTGTCTATCTGTGAAGGTTATTGCCCAGGAGAGGTGTTTTCTTGAACTTCCTTATTAGAAATGTTAATGACAAATGCAGAAAGTGGGGGATACTCCAGAAGAATTTTCAGTCCTCTTATTTTGCAGTATTCTGTATTTTACTTACCCTTTAGGTTAGGAGCCTTAGAAAGGAAGTAATACAGTTCTAGTTAGACGAATCCCATCATGAAGCATCAACAACTTCTAATATCCTATATTACTAATGATAAAAGTAATATTTTTCATGCCTTATTCACCAAAACCATTGAGGTGGTTCACTAATTATGTTAAATTATTTTTTCAAAGAATCTTTGAATTCCTCTTGTTCCATTCATTTCCCTCTGGCAGAGAGGGACCTGGGGATTCTAACTGACATGAAGATGAATTGAATATGAACCAACAGTGTGCCTAGATGGCCAAGAAGGCCAAGGGCATCATGGCTTGCAGGAGTAGGGAGGTGATCATCCCCCTGTATTCAGCATTGGTGAGGCCACATCTTGAGTATTGTGTCCAGTTTGGGGCACCTCAATACAAGAGAGACATGGAGGTGCTGAAGCAGGTGCAGAGGAGGGCAACTAAGCTGGTGAAGGGCCAGGACAATAAATCTTTTGAGGAAACACTGAAAGAGCTGGGGCTGTTTAGTTTGAAGAAAGGGAAGCTGAGAAGAGACCTCATCACACTCTACAACTACCTGAAAGAACGTTGTGGAGAGGTTGGTGCTGGTCTTTTCTCACAAGTAATTAGTGATAGAACAAGAGGGAATGGGTTCAAGTTACAACAGGTAGTTTTAGACTTGATCTTAGGAAGAATTTTTTCCCAGAAAGGGTGGTCAAGCACTGGAATGGGCTTCCCAGGGAGGTGGTTGACTCACCATCCCTGGGTGTATTTAAAGATGGTTTGGATGAGGTGTTGAGGGATGTGGTTTAGGTAGGGTAGATTGTACTTGATGATCCCAAGGGTCTTTTCCAACCAGAGTGATTCGTCAATAAACAACATTTGTGAGACCAGAACTAGTGTTGGTTAACATCCAAAAGCTATAGCACAGTGCAGCTGATAAGAAAATTTGGCAGTTAATTTTTAAAGTAGTTGCCAATGATTTGAAGCTCTTGTTAAAGCATTTAATGTTGAAAACATTCATCAGCAATTAACATAACTAGCAGTCATCATCTCCTTACTTTTCAATTTTATGTACAAGGACTTAATATATAACACGTAAAACTCTGCTTAATGATCTAAACCCCATATAATTTAAATAGTCATCAATATTGAAATCTCTTTCAAGAGGACTCTTTGATACTTTGCTTCTACAAAGATTTAAATGAAATAGTTTAGGTTGCTAATTGTCAACTCGAATTTTCTCCCCTCCTATTCCAAGTTCAGGGTATATAGACACAGGAGGGGAACTAATAGTCTAATATTATTATGTACAGTTTATGTATTAGTATATTATTATTATGTACAGTTTGTCTTCCTGATGAGCTGCCACCGTACATAGTCTCATAGACATATAATACATCTTTCTGTGCTGTAATGTCAGCAGAAGCGGGGATTTCAATAAGTGAGAATTTCATTTGCTCCCGTATGAAGCATCTGATGAGGAACATTCACATCAACACGAGAAGGAACTTCATGGTGGGGGTGACAGAGCACTAGAAGGAGCTGCCAAGTGGGGGTTGTTGAGTCTCCTTCTCTGGAGATGTTTATAACCCGCCTTGATACGTTCCAGTGCAACTTGATCTAGGTGATCCTGCTGTGGCTGGGGGGTTGGACTTGATGATCTTTCAAGGTCCATTCCAATCTCTAATGTTCTGTGATTTTATGATTTACAGAGGTGGCTACCAAGCCAGTAAAAGGTTTGGACCAGGTTTCGCATGACGAATGGCTGAGAGATCTGGGGCTGTTTAACCTGGAGAAGAAGAGATTGAAGGAAGACCTTCTTGTTCTCTTACAAGTATTTGAAATGAGGTTGTAGAGATGCAGAGGTTGGTCTGTTCTCCCTAGTGGTCAGTAATAGGATGAGGGGAAATGGCCTTAAGCTGCTCCAGAGGAGGTTCAGGTTGAATGCCAGAAGGAATTTGTTTCCCTAAAGGGTTGTCAGGCATGAGCCTGAAGGTCTCTTCTAGCCAAATCTATTTTATGATTCTATGATATGGTGCCTCTAGAAAGCAAATCCAGAGTGTTTATAGCTGTATGGGTGTATGTGTTACAACTGTAAAAGAAAATCCCACCAATTATTTTTTTTTTTTTGGTAGTAAATTGTCCTATTCTGAAACTTTGGAGAGATCTCTTCTTTGCCATATTCTTCCAGACTTGTTTATGGCTTTAATAGTTGCGAGTCCTTATAACAAGTATAACTGTATGGAAAAATATTCTGAGTTAGAAGTATTTATCATTTCAAAGTCAAAGCAATCTGTCTCTTGTAGTTACAGTAAAAATTACTGTATTTGTGAAACTTACGGATGAAGACTCATGTGCTTACCTGTAGGATGACAATTAACTGAGAACACTCTTAGAGCTGAGAAGACAAGCTGAAAAACAAAACACTTTCTGCGTCACTTCTTCCCTGTAAACCTCTGAGCAGGCATATTCTGAGGTAGAAGCATAACAAAAATGAGATTAGTTTGTCCTCTGTACCCTTGTAAGAAGCAAGTAGTAAGAGATACAGCATCGCCTTGTTTTTTAGATTGAAACATTGGAAAAAAGAGAGAAGAAGAGCACAGAAAGGAGAAAATGAATAAGATTACAGTTTCACTTGAGCCTCAAGAAAACACATTTGTCTTTCTTTCTCTACAAAATTATTGTGATTTCATTGCTTCAGAAAAATTTCGCTTTGTTCTTTGCTCTTGTATTCCTGTATTGCTGAGATGAAGAGCACGGAGGAAAACTCTTATAGCCTTTCCTCTCTGTCAATACATGTGCAAACTTTATGACTGTGAAATCAACAAATTCATTATTTAGGAAGCTCAGAACAAAAGGCTGAAGCCATTTCGGGTGACTTGCATTAAACAATTGACTTTGTGCTTAGCATTGTTTGGCCAAGCTAATCACAGAAGATTAACTTTTTAAAAAATGCTATTGCAAAGTATGTTGATCCTATCCTTAGCTCTTAATGCTTTTAGCTCTGTAAACACTATTTGACATTTACCAGTATAGATGACATTGACAAATATTCTCCCATCCTAGAAATAACAAAGGTTTGAATTGTTTTATCTTTTTTTTTTTTGAGGAAGGAGTTGAAGACTGGCAGCAGTGCATAGTTTTTAGAACATTTTTGAATAGTAAATAATGTATTAAGTGTAGAGATCATCAGAAGCTAAACTTTTATCACTGGAAAACAGTAGGCATTCAGATTTTTTGCAGTTTTGCCTTGTTTCCATGGTTTAATTGAACTAAGCAAAAATACTTAATAAGATGAATGTGAGAGAAATTGGTTCTATGGAAGTGTTCTAATCCTGAATCACAGTAGCACTGAAAGGGGTCCATAACGGGGTCCATAAAAACAGAGTCCAAAAAAACGAACCTTCAAGTAATTGTAACGGTTTTGCTGTGACGTCTCACATATTTATACCTTCAGTATCTTTGCCTTTGGATAGTGATAAATATTCAATATTAGGAATGAAAAAGAAATAACAATAATTTATGATAGAGTCAGTGTTTACCATTATATTTTCTAGTACCTTTCTTGGCAGGAATTCTAAGGAACAGTGAATCTTAAATTAGTGTGACAGGCTTTTTTAAAATCTATGGTCCAAGCACCCTTTCTGTTTGATGAATTTGTTTGAAGAATCTACTAAAGGCAATTAAGGAAGGGAAGTTCAATTCTGTTGCACAGCAACTCACACACATGAAGTTCCAGAGATTAAAAATAATATTGGTAACCATTGAAAAGGAGAATTTATGCGACTCAGTAGCAGTACTGAGCCTTGAGGGTGGTACAAAAACGGTACAGATCTTCTTTTTGTGAAGTACAAAAGCTGTCATTAACATTTAATGGAGTTGGAATACACTTCTTTCAGGTTCACAAGATATAATATCTCAAAGTGTGGAGGCTGTATTTAGATAGCCTACACCTTGAAATATAGAAGTGCTTCATGCTCACCTATGTTTATTCTTCTGTTAAAATCAAAACCTCTTCTTTTAAAATCAAAATCCCAATCCAAAGAAATCAACACATGCAGTGACCCCATGGCGACACTAAGTGAGAAGCATGAGTCACATAAGTGACCACTTCAAGACTTAAGACTGTAGAAAATTTAAGGACCTTGAATTCTGAGAGATTTTGTTACTGCTACTTGTGAGTTCCCTTTTCAGAGACATAATTCAGAGGAGCTTTGAAAGATATAACTGCACCTCTTTTTTCTTTATTAGTGTTAAATTCAAAGTAAAAATGGGCTAGTAAGGAAAATGGTAGTAGCTCCGTTCCTGCATCAAATATTATTCATAGCTAAATTCTTGGGAAAAAGAGAGGCTACCGTAGCTTAACTTCCATTTTGAGATTTTCTTAGAGCTTCAGGAAGATTATGGTTGTAGAATGGCAGTTAAGACACAGCAGAGAATTTAGAAATGTGATACTTGCTCCTGTTAGGAGATGCTGCTGCTGCATCCCAAACATCAGGCAGAAATTGCAAAGCTAGTCTCTAGAGCTGAGTTTATTAGCTTGGGGAGGTCGAAAGATGACAACTACTGCATCTCCTTAATATCTCACTAAAGATTTAAAAGCTTTTCTAAAAGTCCTACAGATACATTTTGTCCATTTTTTGCTGACACTGTTGAAGAGTAACAGCAGTTGGTAAGACAGCACTTTGGTTGTTGATGCCTTCTGAGTTATACCACAGTAGTCCAAGTGACCTAACATTCTGCTTTTAGTTTCGGCTGTGTTTTTCAGTCTCATTTCCCCAGTACATGGTGGTTTTTATCTAAGCAGCTAACAGCATAAAGCCAGACATAGTACCAGTATAACTGAGTAATCAGAAGTTAAAGATATGAGGCTAAAGTACTCATGGAAAACTTTGTACACCGTTGCAGGTTGTCTGTGTGACATGCACAGAGCATTCATATAAGATATATGGACACAGTAAACATGGAACATGGGATATGTTAAGCATTTAGTTTCTGTTAAGACCAACAGAAACAGATTCCTGCACTCCACATTGGAGATTCTCATAGCATCCAGTCAGATCTATTTGTTATGGTTTGAAAGTTGCCCAAACATTGAAGTCACTGGGAAAACAGCCTTTCCTCCAGAGCGCTGAAAGTCTGGTTCTACAGGTGTGCTCAGAAAATAAGATTTCAAAAGCCTTTAGTTCTTCTTTCATTTACCTCCTCTTCAATCTACAGTATTGCTTTCGATATAGAGTACCTTAATGGGGACCATTTCTATCTTCTTTGTCAGCAGGCTGACAGACCTGTGGGTTACTGCAGGGCAAAGCTGTTTATATCCACAATATTCCTGGCAGATCATTAATTTTGTGTTGAAATAATAGAACTTTTCCCCTTTTTTCTTCTGATTTGCCTGTGTTAGCCCAAACTTGTCCTCTCTATATCACCACTAGGCCTTTTCTTAAACCAGAGAAACACCGTGTATTTCCAGTCAAACTTGTAGTACAGAACGTATGGTTATGGGAAATAAGATTTGCACAAATACCTCATTCTCTCAAAAGTGTTAGTGTAGTACTCATTGATTCCATGCTTTCTCTTAATCTTTCTCATTTGAAATTAAGGACAGAAGACTTCAGACTTCCAGGCATTTTAAAATAACATGTTAGGCCATTGTCCGATGAGACGTTAAAACACTCTGTCTGTACTACTTACAAAATTACGAGAAATCACTGAGCTGACTACACTGCAGCTACTTAAAGCTGCTGTAAATAGACCATAATATGAGCGTGGTTGTGTTGATAAATGAAAGGGTGTGGATTGCCTCAGCCTCAGTGGGAGAGGAACAAGCTAAAAGCCTTCCCAATTGCAGCTGCAAAGGTAGTGATTTTTCCTTCCTGCATTAATGAGTGTAATTCATGTGATGCATAGTTCTTCATTCAACAGCAAACTCCTCACATTCAGTTCACAGACAGAAAGTATTTTAATTAAGAATATCACTGAGTAATGACAATCCACTTCCAGAAAAAGCAAAGAAAGATGCTTCTTTGGCGACATAGAAGGAGCAGTGATGCAAATATAGTTTATCAGTGTCATAAATTCACTTTCCTAAAACTCTTTACCAAAACAAGATATTTTAGACCATGTTCTATTTTATTTGTCTGGTTTTCCCTTATAACTCGGCTTCGCATGCAGTATTTGATCACAAACCTGCATTGTACAGTCTCTGCTGTTCAAATCACTTCATCCTTTCGAAAGACCACTAATTAAAAGAGCTTTCAGTACCCGAAGTGCAACACAACATACATAAAACTAAAATAATTCATTGTCTAGAGACCATAACAAATTTTAATGTACATTTACAGAGTAAACAGAGTGCTGAAAGGAGTCAAACCTGTGGAAGCATGACTTACAAAATCCACACAGTACTGAGTACAAACTGAAGAGTGATGCTTGATCGATAAAGGAACTGAAGATGTCTGTTGGTGGCATGACATATAGATAATATAGAAAACTGGCTTGCATGAGGACCAGGTATGTCTACTCTGAAGTTTATATCACACAGACTGTAAGCAATTTACAGAATCAAAATTAATTTTGCATTTTACAGTAGTTGCAAAATCAGAGAGAAAAACACACTGAAATATAGAATGCACACAAAAAACCCAGTACATGTATATATATAAACCTCCACGCAATCATCAGGGGTTGGCCTAAGTCAGGAACTGCCACCATTGAACAAGAAACAAACAAACAAAAAAAAAAAATTAAAGACAGGAAAAAAACCTAAACAACCCCAGAGGAGAAAAACAATAATAATTAAAAAAAACCCAACATCCAAATAACTGAAAAGAAAAAGATTCTCACGTTTTCCCAGAACACCATCCTTTTGTTAGCTTAGCTTCTTTGTAGAGTGTCTCTTCTCTTCCCTATTCCTCATGCAAAAAATAATGTAAAAAGAAAAGAAAAACAACAAAAAAAGGCCTTTTTGATAAAAGTCTGTGCAGTGTTTTATTGGATTTGATGTCAAATCACTATGGGTTGTTTTTATTTTTTTGCCTTCAGTACGCTTCCAGGCTGGAAGGATTCTTTCAGCATAGGAAACCAAATGTCATGCATGGTTGATTCCTTAATACTGATGACGTGCAGGCCAACCCCTGAGAAGTCAAGGATGAGGCTTCTCCTTGCCGAAAGAAAAGAAAAACTAGGTCTTGCTGTTACAAAATGTTTGGATTACATCACACCAGTTCTCTTCAAATAAAAAGATCTGTGGTACGCCAAAGGAAATAAGATCTATCACGAAAACATGTGGTATCCTCTTCTTTTTATATAATATTTATTTATTTGTTTGTTTGTTTTATTTATTTAGTATTTTTTTTTGTGTTTATAATTCCTGAAGAAGGTGCTCCTTTTGTGTAGAGATTTAGAGTACATTGGGTGCAGAGTGGTGGTTGGAGGTTAGGGTCAACTTTGCTGTCCGCTCCATGGATTTTACAGGCGATTTGCTCTTTGCTTTAAGAAGAGAAAGTGATATTGGAAAAAGTCAGCACTTTTTAGATTAAAGCAAAGCACCCTTCACAAAGCCACAAACAAGAAGCAGGACAGAAAGTCCATGGCTTGTAGCTATCCTCGCACCTGCGGAAGAAGTTATAAGATATTCGCTCATCTTGCAGATTTCCAATGCTCCTTATAAGGCTGTTTTAAACACATACATTTATATATTTAATTAGCTCGCCAGGTTGGCTCTGGTGCCCATGAATGTCTTGGCATGCACTGCAAATAACAACACATACAAAGGATTTCAGTCCCACAGAGGTTTTTCTTTGTTTTTCCTGCTTTTGTTCTTGTCTGTCTTTTTTCTACAATATCCAGTGAAAACCATTTCCCAAAAGCTACAAACCCAAAATCCTTTCACCTCACACAGTTCTTTACAAAACCATTTCCAGCATCGTATCATTGGCTACTAACAAAAAAAAAAAAGTCATCAAGTGGCAAAAAAATGTCAACCTAGTGGCTAAATAGTGTCTTCTTATAAAGCAGAGGAGATACTAGCAAACAGCTGTGTTGTTTGCAGGGAGAAATGGAATGCCAAAAGCTTGAGCAGATTTATTTTGGAGAAATTGTATTTTCCCAGATATTTTGGGGTTTTTTTAACAAATAATGAAAACAATGCTAAATGTCAGTATTTTTAAAAACATGACTTGGTATTGTTAGGTACATTACCATCAAAATATTCAGTTCTAGACTGACACCAAGGACATGAGTATCTAGATGTTTTCCATACCAAGTCTCAGTGCTGATAACTCCCTGTATCATAGAATCATGGAATCATTCAGGACGGAAAAGACCCTTGAGATCATCAAGTCCAATGATCAACCCTACTTACGAGTTCACTGCTAAACCAGATCCCCCAACACCACATCTAAGCATCTTTTAAACTCATCCAGGGATGGAGACTCAACCACAACCCTGGGCAGCCCATTCAAATGCCTGACCACTCTCTCCAGAAAGAATTTCTTCTTGATGCCTAGTCTAACCCTTCCCTGTTGAAGCTTGAAGTCCTTGTCTCTGGTTCTGTCACTACCTGTGAGAAGAGACCAGCACCAACATCTCTACAATGTCCTTTCAGATAGTTGTAGAGAGCAATAAGGTCTCCCCTAAGCCTCCTCTTCTTCAAACTAAACAGCCCCAACTCTCTCAATCTGTCCTCAACAGATTTATTCTCCAATCCCTTCATATAAAATTACATGCAGAACTTACAATGTGAGCTGAAAACAATAATTTGATTATGCTATAGATAAAAGCTCCAATCATAACCTGCTAATGCATGATGAGTAAAGTTATAGCTGTGTTGTATACTTGAATGTTATTGATAGTCATAGGCATCAATTCAATAACAAAATAATAATTGTGTTATAAGCCATCCATAGTAACACTTGGCTTTAATAAGCAGTTACGTTTTTTAGTCTATTAATAACATATAATCTATTTGTATTAAAAAATAAACTGACAGCTGGATTCCATTGCAGCCTAAACATGCAAATTTATCTTCTCATCAAGAATGTTCACAATGAAAGGAAAAGAAGCCAAGGCAAATGCTAGTGTTTTAAAGTTTTCAGTTTTATTTATCCGTAAAGCATTCCTCTGCATCTTCTTACTGTGAGTGTAGCAAGAAATATTCCTGTTCCTGTATTTAGTAGGTTTTTTCCCTTCAAAACCAAGGATTAAACTAAATCCCACATCTCTAAAAACTGCATCCTTCTGTAAACACGTGGTGTGAGATGCTGCATACATAGTAGTCACCATGAAAGACTTCTAGTCTTCTGCCACATCCACAAGAGCTTCTCAGTAGCAGTGATATTTCAATCATCGATGTGTGAAATGAATTTCTAAAAGAATATAAACTTTTGAATGGAAATATGCCTCAAAGGCATTCCTATGACTGTCAACAGAGTTGAAGGGAAGGCTGAGTCTAGTTCCTTACTTGACTATATTCAAGAGCGGGAAACCTGCTTTTCTCTTGATCTTTTGAGGTCCCTTCCAATCCCTAATGATTCTATGAAAACCCGATGGGATACACCCACAGGTACTGAGAGAACTGGCAGATGAAGTTGCTAAACCCCTCTCTACTATATTCCAAAAGTCATGGTGGTCTGGTGAGGTCCCCACTGACTCAAAAAGGGGAAACATAATTCCTATTTTCAAAAAGGGTAGGAAGGAGGAACAAAGGAACTAGAAGCCAGTCAGTCTCATCTCTGTGCCTGGTAAGATCATGGAGCAGATCCTCCTGAAGGCACTGCTGAGACAGGAGAATAATGAAGAGGTGATTTGGTACAATCAGCATGGCTTCACCAAGGGCAAGTCCTGCCTGACAAACCTGGTGGCCTTCTATGAACAGGTCACAACATTAAAGGATGAGGTGCGGCCACAGATGTCATTTACCTGGACCTGAGCAAAGCCTTTGNTACCTGGAGTACTGCGTCCAGTTCTGGAGCCCTTCTTACAAGAAGGATGTGGATATACTGGAGCAAGTGCAGATGAGGACCATGAGGATGATCAGAGGGCTGGAGCACCTCTCCTATGAGGCCAGACTGAGAGAGGCTGTTCAGTCTGGAGAAGAGGAGGCTCCCAGGTGACCTTATTGTGGCCTTCTAGTATCTGAAGGGGGCCTACAAAAAGGGTGGGGAGGGACTTTTTAGGATGTCAGGTAGTGACAGGACTAGGGAGAATGTAGCAAAGCTGGAGATTGGCAGATTTAGAGTGGATGTGAGGAGGAAGTTCTTCACTGTGAGTGTGGTGAGAGCCTGGAATGGGTTGCCCAGGAAGGTGGTGGAAGCCCTGTCCTTGGAGGTGTTTAAGGCCAGCCTCATTTAGGGTGGGGTATCCCTGCCCATGGTAGGGGAGTTGGAACTGGATGATCCTGTGGTCCCTTCTAACCCTGACTGACTGTATGACTTGGTCTAGGTGATCCTGCTGTGGCATGGAGATTGGACTAGACGATCTTTCGAGGTCCCTTCCAATCCCTCATGTTCTGTGATTCTGTGAGATAGAGCCACAGAGATGATGGAGTAGAACACCTCCTTGATGAGGAAAGGCTGAGGGAGCTGGGTCTTTTTAGCTTGGAGTAAAGGAGACTAAGGGGTGAGTGTAAGGAGGATAAAGCCAGGCTCTTCTCAGTGTGTGAGCAATGGGTGTGAGGTGGAATACTGAGGGTGCCAGAGCACTGGAAGGGGCTGCCCGGGGAGTTTTGGATTCTCCTTCTCTAGAGATGTTTAAAACCTGCCTGAATATATTCCTGTGAGACTTGGTCCAGCTGATCCTGCTGTGGCAGGGGGATTGGACTAGAAGATCTTTCGAGGTCCCTTCCAATCCCTAATGTTTTGTGAATCTGTGGTTCTGTGATAGTGCTTAAAGTCATGTGCCCAGAGCTCCAGTTCAGTTTCTGATCTGGGCTTTATTGCAGCCTAGCTTTGTTCTTTTTTATATAATGTGCAAAATTTGTCATTTGATGGACTTTTTTTAGAAAAAGTTTCTCTTTCTTTTCTTTTTCTTTTAGAGCCTTTGTTAATGTTAGATAATTTCTTGAAGCATTGAATCATACTCACTCATTTTATTCCACTTAATGGGTTGGTTTTTTTTTTTTTGATTGAACCAGAGCAATACACTACTCAATTCTAAAGAGGTCTTTGAAGATACATTTCCTCTGCACAAAATATGTACAATGCAGATAAGGATAAAATACTCAGAGGAGCCTCATGGATATGTTTTTAAAGAGCTTTTTTTAAACAATTAAATCCATTTTAAGTTGAGAATTTGAAAGCTGTAACGTGTATACAAAAAAGGTTTGATTTATGTTATTTCAAAGTGGGAAAAGCAGAAGCATTCTTGCAGGTAAAGCATTTTTTTATTATTTTTATGTCTTTTTTTTCAAAACGGCAATCTGCAGACCACCAAATTGGATATCATGTGTGCATACATGACACCCTTTCTATTTATAATGTTCAGCCTCTATAAATCAGCCCTTAACATCTGTGCTACATGCATGTTCTTCTCTAAACAGTGAGTTTGGTTAATCAACAAGGTGAGACTGCATCTGGAGTCTTGTGTCTAGTTCTGGGCCCTCAGATCAAGAAGGACACAGAACTGCTGGAGAAAGTTCAGCACAGAGCCATGAAGATGACAGAGTAGAACACCTCCCTTATAAAGAAAGGCTGAAGGTGCGGGGTCTCTTTAGCTTGGAGAAAAGGAGAGTGAGGGGTGATCTCACTAATGCTGATAAGTATGGGAAGGGTGGGTGTCAGGAGGATGGAAACCAGCTCTGCTCAGTGTCATCTAGTGATAGGACAAGTGGCCAATGGGTGTAAGCTGGAACAAGAGGAGGTTCTACATCAATATGAAAAGGAAGTTCTTCCCAGTAAGGATGACAGAGCACTGGCAGGGGCTGCTCAGGGGATTATGGAGTCTCCTTCTCCGGAGACATTTAAAACCACCTGGATATGTTCCTGTGTGATGTGGTCTAGGTAATCCTGCTGTTGTGGGGGTGATTGGACTGGCTCTTTCAAGGTCCCTTCCAATCCCTAATCTTCTGTGATTTATAACATTCAGCCTTTATAAATCACAGTCCATAACATGTGTGCTACATGCATGTTCTCTAAACAGCAAGTCTGGTTAACCTGCAAGGGATTTAGGTGAGACTGCATGCAATAGGTACAACCTAAAGCAATAGTGAACACGTGAGGAAAATGTAAGGGAAACACAACTAAAGCAATTTCAGCTTCAAGGTGAAGAAAGAGACTTTGGGGATTGTTGGAAATCACTGTCATAAACAGTGACCTCTGCATGTTTTGGGATCTGATTTTTATGCCCTAAGGTCATTTCAGGTCTATTTTTACTAGTTTAATAGTGTCCAAAATGCTAACTTGGACTGATATGTTTTCAGTAATATACAACCTCAAATAAAACTGACTTGTAATATACAGTGACAGATATGATGTTAGGTCTTTTTGGTGATTCTTTCTGGAATACAGTTGGAGCTTAAAAATACTCAGGTTTCATTTATATTCCTGTGGAGGTTTTAAAGAGCTGTATTTCTTCACTGAGCAACCCAAGAATTTCTTTAGATTTTTGGTGCAAGAGTAGAATGCTAATGTAGCAAAACTGAAGTAGCTTTTTATAGATCTAGTTTTGCATTTTTCTGTTGTCATATTTGCTCATAATTCCATTATTTTGATTCTTATCTTGGTAAGGCATAAGTGACGTGAATTAGTCATGAATCTTGTTTCTTCTCACAAGCAATTAGTGATAGAACAGGAGGGAATGGGTTCAAGTTACAACAGGGGAGGTTTAGACTTGATATTAGGAAAAAAATTTCGCAGGGTGTCCAGGTACTGTGGAATGGGCTTCCCAGGGAGGTGGTTGAGTTGCCATCCCTGGATGTGTGAAAAGATGGTATGGATGAGGTGTTGAGGGATGTGGTTTAGGGGTGAACTTGTAAGGTAGGGCAGATGGTTGTACTCAATGATCCCAGGGGTCTTTTCCAGCCTGGATGATTCTGTGATTCTGTAAACTTCCATTTTGATTGTGTGTCTAAAAGTCTTTCAGTATTTAAATCAGATAGGTAGTTTCACCAGTTTGGACCAAAGGCAGAAGCAATGTATGGATCAAAATCAAAATACCAGTGTCTCAAAAATACAGAGGACCCAAATTTAGGTTTTCTAATGTATTTTTTAAAATCATCTTATTATTATGCATTAATATTAATTCTGTTTTTGTTGTGGGGATTGGACTAGATGATCTTTCGTGGTCCCTTCCATTCCCTAATGTTGATTCAGACCAGGGCTACAACAGTATCACAGGAACTATGAGCACATAATAAGATGGTGATAGGACAAAATCTGCGTACAAATTCATGGGGTTTGGGGACACAAGAAGAGTAAAGCACAAGCTGGTTTCATCATTTTACTTACATCAATTTTTTACAACTGGACAAATCCATTATTTTTAAACTGCGCAGCTGCCTCAGACGCTACAATTTTAGCATACCCTATCTGTGACAATATCTTACGTGGTTAACTTAGGATATTATGTAAGATATTACATAAGACTGAGGGGAGCCATCATCATTCTCTACAACTATCTGAAAGGACATTGTAGAGATGTTGGTGCTGGTCTCTTCTCACAGGTAGTTAGTGACAGAACCAGAGGGAAGGGTTTCAAGCTCCAACAGGGTAGGTTTAGATTGGACATCAGGAAAAAGTTCTTCACAGAAAGGGTGGTCAGGCACTGGAATGGGCTGCCCAGGGTTGTGGTTGAGTCACCATCCCTGGGTGAGTTTAAAAGATGCTTAGATGTGGTGTGGGTGTTTAGGGATGAACTTGTAGAGTAGGATTGATGGTGGAACTTGATGATCCTGAGGGTTTTTTCCATCCTGAATGTTTCTTTGATTCTGATTCTAACCACTTGAGTCTCGAGCAGTTTGCATCTGCAAGAGTTGAAGTTTAGCTAGTTGGGCATTCCCCGTGTGTGCTACGTTTTTTACAGGGCTCTGGGATGTAATAGCCTCCTGCACTCCAAGCCTCAATATCTGTCAGAGCCGCTGATAAGTGTATTCTTACAGTTACTCTTAAAATGAGTAGTGTATCGTGGTGTACAGAACAGAAAAGGATCTGTGAGTTCAACAACAATGGTTTAATGATGATGTCTTTTAAATTAGTTAGGTAGTTAGCCACTGGCCACAATGGAAAACTAATGCCTGTGCAACTTGGTCTAGGTGGTCCTGCTGTAACAGGGGGATTGGACTAGATGATCTTTTGACATTCCTTCCAATCCCTAATGTTCTATGATTCTGTGTGATTCTGTGAGTAGAGTCCTGGGTTTATGCTGGTCAGACCAAGAGAAATCCAACCAGTCACACAGAGCTCCATTCTAGATTCTCCGACTATATTACATTATACCAAGATACATAAACCTGCATATATATGGGGAATATAGATTTAGATGGAGCTGAATATGAGTTAATTTTGTCCTACGAATTATTTCTAAAGACACTGAAGTCCTACAATCTTGGAAGTTTTTCAGGAATTTGGGCTGACATTTCCCAACTTTAACTGTCTGGTTTGTGGTTTTGCAACACTCAGCTTTCCTTTACAGTGTTATAGTTGAAATAGACTGACTTCCTGTCAGCCCCAGTTGAAACCACATGAAATCACAATTTTGCAGTATTTCCACATAAAGTAAGTAAAAGATCATGAAATATTTTGACTTAATTTTACTGGGGATATTAATGAACTACATAATTAACTGCAGGGCATTTGCAATTTTACACCACAGATAGTTGAAACCGAATCTGGAGTCTGTCCAGAAGAGAAAAACTCAGATGATTCTGTGATTCCTTTCTCTCCACTTTTCATGTTTTAGGTTCAATCATGATAGTTTTAGAGAACTGAATGACAAAAGATGAGCAGTAAATATCATAGTCAAGCCTGTAGATACTTTTGCTAAGGCTTCCAGTCCACCTTTAGAAGTCAGCCTAGAACATCATAATGGGCAAAGGAATGAATCTTATAAACCAGAAGGAAAATTATGACTTTCTGATCAATTTTTTTTTTTTTCATTTTTTAAGAAAGTCGGTGCTTCCAAAGAGATGGAAATTTAGAATAGGCTATGTACTGAATTTCCCTGAAGTCTGCTTAGAGTTTCTGTCCAGCACATATCTGTCTTCATCTGCTGTGTGTTCCTTTTCTGCCAGTGATGCCCAGAAGAGCAGATGAGGGGAATGGATTGGATCCTAGGTGGATTGTTATCCCTTAGCTTTCCTAGCAAGGTACCTGGGCAAGAAGAGGTGTTCAGTCATGTCACAGGGCAAAAGTATGTGATAACTTTCACATCCTGAGTAGAGGATAGAATTCTGCCATTATAACTCCTTGAGCTTTCTGGGTTAATGCAGGTCATTTAGCCTCTGTCTTGCTGCTACCTACACTTAGAGCCACATTGCATCACAAACTTAAGATGGAAAAACCTGAGATGTCAAGTTTGGGTAGCATGTAAAGAAATATTACTACAGCCAGGATTCAGGCAGTGGTCCAGAACAAGGGAGGCACAGTGTAGCTATAAAAAGGCAACAGATAGCAGCATGAAGAGAGAAAGGAAGAAAAGTGGGACTTGGAATGACTTACACAATTTCATAGTGCCAAGAGGTACAATTATGGGTAAACTGTTTTAGATTCAGACAACTTTCTATATCATTCCTTAAGTCAACCCCTACCAAGGGAAAAACTTCCATCCTGTTCTTTCTCTGCCTTCTCTCTTCTTCAGCATCCTGTTCTCTCACTTGTCTCTTTATCTGAGAGCTGCAGTTCTCTTTAATTCTTCCAACAGTGCTGTTGTTCATCTCTCCCTCTTTAACACTTGACCAAAACCAGGCTTCCTAATTGAGCCATCAGGCTCTAGCAAGAAGCTAAAGTGATCTCTAATGTCTTCTCAAAGATGGAAATAATATCAGCAAAATTATCTGACCCTGTCATCCTTTCACCTTGAACAGGCAGGAGGGAGGGGTGAAACCCTTAGACATACAACTGAAATGAGCAGTGCATTAGCATACGGCTCTGATGGAAAAAGCTAGAAATCACTGTTTCCTTTGAACTCAGTTTTTCAGGTAGAGGAACTGGACAGTGTATCTGGCTTAGTCTATATCTACTTTAATTTTTGCTTTTTCCTCTGATTCACAACTTCCACTCTCATTGGGGCATTTCCTTCTGGTTTCATATGTAGCTTTATTTAAACTGTGTTAATAAGCATTTCAGGACTAAATAATCTGTGACATACTGGCATAATTAGAAAATCCTGATGCTGTTTTGCATTGGCTTCACGAGTGTCATTCATTTCTGTAGCAGTGATTATAAATCTTATTCAAATGCCTACGCTTCTTCTGAGGTAGGGTAGGTGTTTGAACTTGATGACCCATGGAGTCTTTTCCAGCCAGAGCGATTCTGTGATTCTGTGAAAAGTATTTAGGCTGTTTTGGTCTACAAGTGTATCCAGCCATCTGGACAGATTATCCTATCAAAAATTCAGCTTGTGAAATTTTAATTTCCCTGGCATTTTCATTATGTCTTCTCATAAATACATGTAGAGTGATGAAGTAGCGGTAAGTTCGATACCTATTTGGCAAAATGAAATGTAGAACAATTGTCTTTGCAGGCAGTATGTGGGGTAGAGCATGTCAGAGCCTATTTGGACCTAAGGTACGCAGCTTTCAGCCTCAGATATCCCCAGGAGTAGATTACTCCTTCCAGCATCCTCAAGATTATTTTTCTGTGTGCTCAGCTACCTCAAATTTAAAGTGTTCAGCCAAGGATACAGTGAGTTCTTGATGCCTCTGAATTGCTTGGTGGCTGTGCAGCTATGACTGCTTTTATCACTGTGAATTTATTATATTGCAGACGCTTTTTTGTCCTGATACTCAAAGTTTCCTGCCTTGAATTTGTCTTCTTGGGAGAATGACATTCTGAGTACCTGGGGCTCCCAGTTTCCAGTGTTCAAGAGACAGTCATTTGTAGCAGGTTTCCTAATTCACTCCCACCCTTTAGCTGGTGTTTGAGCTTGCAGAGTTCTCAAGATTTTCTGTTGGTGGGTTTGTTGTTTTGTTATGTTTGGTTTATTTCTTCCTTTACATTGAATATCTCTGCACATATACAAGCAATACATAAATAAAACTGGTCTGAGAAGCAGCCCACTACCCAGTGCCCATTGCTGAGTTCAAAGCTGAGGAGAAAAAGCTCCAGCAAATCAGGCCCTAAACTGGTTAATTGGTATTGATTAAGCACAGCTGGAATAATGATTTATCACAGCATCACTCTGGTTGGAAAAGACCCCGGGATAATTGATTCCAACCAGCTACCCTATCTTACAAGTTCACCCCTAAACTACATCCCTCAACATCTCATCCAAACCATCTTTAAATGCAGCCAGGTATGGCGACTCAACCACCTCCCTGGGAAGCCCACCCCAGTGTCAGACAACCCTTTCTGGGAAAACATTCTTCCTAAGATAAAGTCTATTACTGTTGTAACTTGAACTCATTCCCTCTTGTTCTGTCACTAATCGCTTGTGAGAAGAGACAGGTAGTGTCTTTCAGGTAGTTGTAGAGAGTGATGAGATCTCCTCTCAGCCTCCTCTTCTTCAAACTAAACAGCCCCAGCTCTTTCAGTCTTGCCTCATAAGATTTACTCCTCAGGCCCTTCACCAACTTAGTTATCCTCCTCTGCACCTGCTCCAGCACCTCCACATCTCTCTTGTATTGAGGTGCCCAAAACTGGACACAATACTCAAGATGTGGCCTCACCAATGCTGAATACAGGGGGATGATCACCTCCCTACTCCTGCTGGCCCCACTATTTCTAATACAAGCCATGATGCCCTTGGACTCTTATCCTGACCCTAAAAACCATGGATATAAAATATCTTATTGGTTTTTTAATGTATAGCAGAACAACAGCAAATACATTTGCATTTGTCCGTGTGACATGGCTGATTCCAAAGTAAATTCCATTCTTTGTGACTGTTCTATCCTGTTCCTAACCCATCCTTATCTATTCATTCACATGTAGTCATGTTCCATTCTGAACGAAGGCAGTAACTTAGGTTGCTAATTAAAATTCCTTCTGGATTGATTCTATTGTTAGCAGCCAGCTTCTGCTGAAGCTAAACATGGCTCCAGCACAGACTGTACAGCATTTCTGTGACATAACTGTGTGTGTATTTGATACAAGCCACACTGTAATTAAGATGTTAATGGAACCTTTTCTGAGAGATACCATAAAGTTGCAACAAGAGCCTTATCTGAGAAAAATAGTATTGAACTCATGTTTTTCCTCCTGTGCTTTGTGCATCCTATTCATCCACCAGAAAAAAAAAATGTTAAGTCGGATGATACCTAATATTACTCTATCATCTTCAACAGCACTGTCAGACTAAGAAAAACATACACAAAGAGGCTTATCATAACACAGGCAGAAGGAAAATGATCTTTCTTTGTAAATATTTCAGCTTGAGGTATTCATTCCCATTTCTGTCTTTTCATACCTGACACTGCTTAAGCGTATGTTTGACATACAGTATACCTGATGGCCTATTTATATCGTTTATATAAGAGCTATTTTCAAAGAATTCAGCTCAGTTCCCATTTCTCTGTACCCGTCCAACTGGATGATTCCATTTTCTTCTCTGTGAACCCTAGATGGTGTGTTCAGGCTGGGACCATTCTTCTGCTGCTTTGTTTGCTTAGTGCATAATGCAGTTACAGGGATTAGAATAAGTCCCATGACTAACAGAATGTACCTCTGCCTAGGGGCTATGACTCATGAGCTCTTAATAACAGTATCACAGAAAATTAGGGATTGAAAGGGACCTCAAAAGATCATCTAGTCCAATATCCCTACCACAGCAGGACAACCTAGACCAAGTCACACAGGAACATATCCCGGTGAGTTTTAAATGGCTCCAGAGAAGGAGACTCCACAACCTTCCTGGGTAGCCTGTTCCAGTGCTCTGTCACCCTCACTGGAACAAGAGTCTTCTCATATTAATGTAGAACCTCCTATATTCCAGCTCACACCCATTGCCCCTGGTCCTATTCATTAGATGACACTGAGAAGGGTCTGGCTCCATCCTGACTTAAATTAAATTTAAATTTAAAAAAAAAAAATTAAAAAATGCATCCTGACATCTACCCTTTACTTATTTATCAACATTAATGAGGTCACCCCTCATTCTCCTCTTCTCCAAGCTCAAGAGACTCACCTGCCTCAGCATTTCCTCATAAGGGACGTGTTCCAGTCCCTTCATGCTTTAGATGAAGCAGTTTAATATGACAGTGCCTTCATCTACCTGCTCCTCTTATGGAATTTACCCCCCAACAGTAAGAGTGATACAAGCAAACTCCATGCCATCTCTTCATCTATTTCAATTTAACAACCGATGCTTTAGTTCAGCAGCCATAGAGGCTTAATTTAATGCTCAAAACTGGGAGAGCTGAGGAGCAGGCACTTATTTTCTTCTGCCATCCACGTTTGGGGACTGGGAAACATAAAGATTTTTGTGGCAACATTTTAAACTGTAAGATCTAAATCAGAGTTTACAAGTGGACAACAGGATGACCATGAGCCAAGAAGGCCAATGGCATCCTGGGGTTAATCAGAAGAGGGGTGGTTAGAGATCCAGAGAGGTCCTCCTCCGCCTTTACTCTGCCCTGGTGAGAGCGCAGCTGGAATATTGTGTCCAGTTCTGGCCCTCTCAGTTCAAGAAGGACATAGAACTACTGAAGAGAGTTCAGTGCAGAGCTGTGAAGATGATGAAGGGAGTAGAACATCTCCCTGATGAGCAAATGCTAAGGGAGCTGGGTCTCTTGAGCTTGGAGAAACAAAGACTGAGGGGTGTCCTCATTAATGTTGATAAATATGGGAAGGATGGGTGTCAGGAGGATGAAGCTCTTCTCAGTGTTATCTAATGATAGGACAAGGGGCAATAGGTGTGAAGTGGAACTCAGGAAATTCCACATCAATATGAGAAGGAACTTCTTTGCAGTGAGGGTGACAGCACTGGAACAGGCTACCCAAGGTTGTGGAGTCTCCTTCTCTGGAGAAATTTAAAACCCACCTGGATATGTTCCTGTGTGACTTGGTCTAGGTGGTCCTGCTCTGGCAGGAGGATTGGCCTAGATGATCTTTCAAGGTCCCTTCCAATCTCTGATGTTCTATGATTCTGTGAAAGCCTTTACATTTGCTACACTTTGGTACAAATTAAAAAAACCCAGCATCATCAACCATACAGTCACAGTGCACTAGCTTTAAAACAGTTGATTATGAGAATGAAGCTTGAAGTACTTGTACTGAAGCCTGTATTAATTACATCCCCTTCACATTCTATAGTGATGAATTTTTCTGCTGCTATTTCAGATTTTGTTAACCTTTGTTGTTGTTAGGTTTTGAGATGAGGGATCAATCACAGTAATGAAATTTCCTTCATCATTCTTCAAAGACCCTTCAGCTATAAGATGGTAACTAATCAGTACATATTGTATGCATATGAATAATTCAAACAAGTATAAAATAGGTAATCTGCCTGTAATTTTGGCAATGTTTCAGACAGGCACAAAGCTGTGCACCTGTATTTTCCACCAGTGTGCTTCTACTGAAGAGCTTGGCCTGAAGCTGCCAGATGAAGGTTAGGTTGGATGTTAGGAAGCCCTTCCTCATGGAAAGGGTGATCTGAGCATGGAATGGACTGCCCAGGGCAGTGGTGGAGTCTCCATCCCTGGAGGTATTTAAGGACAACCTGGATGTGGCTCTTGGTGACCTGGTTTGGACATTGTGGTGATGTTAGGTACTGATCTGTGCGGGATGAGCTCAGAGATCTTTTCCAGCTTCAGTAATTCTGTGATTCTGTAATTTGGCTCCATATGAAAGTTTAGTTCCCTTCTGCTATTTTTGGCTTCATTATTGATTTATTGCTCCTTTGTAATTTGCTCATCTTGCCCTTTTAACACTTTTTTCTTAGTTGTACAAATTGAGCTGGAGATTGACACACCATCTTCTGAAGTAATGTATAAGTCAATTTTGTGGTCATTACAGCCCTATATCCTGTAACCTGGTGTCCAAAAGGCTCAGCCAGTGTTCCAGGTAACCTGAAGGTTAACTGAACAGCAGTAGAAATTGGATGGGAGGGAGAAGTAGCATCCAGATTTGCTATCTATGTGTTGCTGTTGATGACCATGCAGATGATATTTATGAAGCGCTAGGAATGCTGGCTGTGGCAGTAAACCTCTACATTTTTATTCTTCTCAGCAAACTGGGCAGCTTTGTTCCAAGACAAAGCATATGTCAGTAAATGGGGAAACAACATTCAGAAAGGTGGATCAGCCTGGAATTGCTTCAGAAGACATTGCTTGTGGCTTCAGAAGGTTAGCAACTGCCTTATGGTAAGGTAAAAAGAAGGGTCTGGGGAAGAGCCTTCTCTTCACAAGCCTAGCGGAAATCTCATCAGCTGCTCTTCATGACATCTGGCTTCATCATCAGCAAAGCGGGATTAATTGATTATTACTGTAGCTATAAAGGTTATGTGTCTGGAATTTCTTGGAAGCTCATAAATTATTTAATGAAATGGAAAATTCCTGTCCAGAGAAGAAGAAAATGCTAAGAGTAGTGAGCTTTTTAGCTCAACTGGACTGATTTCAAAGGGAAACACCGGAAAGAATTTGGCCAAATTTAATTTTAAAAGGCACAAAAAACCTGAAGGAAGCTATAAAACCCACCACTGAGAATGCCCCTTCTCTTTGAATCTGAATGAGCTGAAAAGAGCAGTTTTCAGTTATTTTTCTTCCTTTCATTCTGTCCACAGAGAGTTTCACTGTCCCACACGTCTATGTGGTACAAGCTTAGATTTCTCCTTGCAATTCACTTTCACTTTATGAGTAGAAGAGAATTAATCCTCATCCTCCTGCCTGAGCCAATGACTTGCTGTTGGAAATGAATACCATTCCTTTTGGCTTCAGCAGACTTGTGCCCATTCCAATCAGCAAATAATTTTACCCATTCTTTTTAATTGTAAGTGATGCGAAGGGTTTTCCTAACGAAGTAGGGCACCATAGAAAAGGGAAACTTTCTGCCTCTTTTCCTGTGTGACTTGGTCTACGTGATCCTGCTCTGGGGGACTGGATGATGATCTTTCAAGGTCACTTCCAATCCCTAATGTTTTGTGATTCTGTGAAACAAGGGTACGTGTCCTCTGCTTTGCTGTATGTGTTTCAAGTAATGGGTTATGTTTTGGAGCAAGGAAACCCCATCAGTTATTTGAAGAGCAGGTCCTGTTACCAATGCTGCTATCTCTGGTTACCCAGTGCAAGCTGCTTGACTGTGTAGCGATAAAAAACAATTTGAGTGAGCTGACAACAGCCCCTCAGACTTTCTGTTTTCCTCATTCATTTTCTTTCTTGATAAACTGTGTGGCCCATCTCCAATCTTTCCATGATTAAGTACCAAAGAAATTTGTATCAGGCGTGTAGAACAGAATGATCCTGCTACTCTGGGGACTCCTGTGGAATCTCCCACCAGATCTTTATATACTCAGCTTATTTTAAACCTGAGATGAGTCCACAAGATTGGTTTTAAATAGCTAAAAAAAAAGGAAGAGATGTGATTAAGTCCATCCACAGCAGCAGCATATGGACAGCAAAATATACCAGTGAGGTTATTAAAAGAATAGGAAACATCTCAGTGTATGTGTGTGTAGAGAAAAAACAGTGTAAATGGGGAAAGAGTATAATGAGTTTCTTAAACGTTGTGCATTCAGTTTCTGCCGTGTCTGTCCTCACTGTTTCTGGGTTGGCTTCACAGGAGGCAAATCTGCATCCACAGAGTCACAGAAGACTGGAAGGGACCTCGAATGATCATCTAGTCTAATCCCCTGCCAGAGCAGGGTCACCTAGACCAAACTGCACAGGAACATATGCAGAAGGGTTTTAAATGTCTCAAGAGAAGGAGATTCCACAACTCCCCTGGGCAGCCCTTTCCAGCGCTCTGACCAAAGACACTTCTCCATCTTTTAATGCATATAACCCACGTGGTATCTGATAAAGCAACTGCTGCAGAATAGTCCTGGCTATATTTGAATGCTAAAGATAGAAACCTGCCGTGGAGTCTCATTTCCTGCAGCAGGCTGTTTCTAGTCTGCCATTACCTGCTTTCTCAAATTCCCTCTCACATCTGCTTGCTGGTAGCTCAGATTATTTAACATTTCTGTCCAAATACCATCATTTTTACAGGAATATGAGTTACAGTGAAGATATTGGATGATTATCTCTGCAAATTTGAGAAGATAGTGATTCACTATTAGTCCTGAATCCTGATCATCACTAAGGATGAAAATAATATCCCTGATTTCAGAGAAATATTTGAATGTAAGCATAGTCAGCCTGACACGGGCATGTGGGATTCTGTGATCTGCTCAAACTTGAGCAACAAAACCAGACACATAATGCTGTCTTTTCCTTGGTTCGTGAACCTGTGCTTTTGCAAGAGGAATAGAAGTGAATATAAAGGTGTCATTAGAGCAGTGGCAGTGATGGATGAGTACAAGATGTAGAAGCCATTTGGCTTGTGACAGGAGTTAGAACTTAGATCCACTGAAATGAAGGAAAGTCTGATGAGGAGAGGCTGAGGTAGCTGGGTGTGTTTAGCTTGGAGAAGAGGAGACTCAAGAGAGGCTTTCTACCTCTCTACAACTACCTGAAGGGAGGTTGTAGTCAGGTGGGGATTGGACTGTTCTCCCAGGCAACTATCACCCAGACGAGAGGGCAGCACCTGAAACTGCCAGGGGAGGGTTAGGTTGGATGTTAGAAAGCCCTTCCTCTGGGAAAGGATGATCAGACCCTGGAATGGACTGCCCAGGGCAGTGTTGGAGTACCCATCCCTGGGGGTGTTTAAGGACAGCCTGGGTGCTGTCCTTAAACACCCTTAGTGCCCTGGTGTGGCCACTGTGGTGATGTTAGGTCCTAGTCTGAGCTGGATGAACTCAGAGGTGTTCTCCAGCATCAATAATTCTATGACTCTGTGATTCTGTGAAAATCACTTCTTAGAGTTCAGCTGGACTAAACCTTAGGAACAAGAGTTAAAATACTTTGATGTATGGTTTTCTATCACTAAGTGCATGCATGTAAGAAATAACAATGAGAGAGTTTTTAATCAAACATAAGGCAGTAGTGAGTTGATTATGCCTTGGAAACTGTGGCAATCCCCCCTCCAAGAAAAAAAAACAACAAACAAACCAATCAGTTGCTGTTAAAGTGTTGTTTTGTCAATTAAGTTATTCAGAGCACACTAGCACTTCTCAGGAGACGCTTACAGTTTTCAAGATCAACAACCAGCTAGCTGTGATTCTAATAGAGCTAATCAGTTAATATGCTTAGAATTGATTCCATTATTTCAGAGAGAGACTGAAAAAAAAGAACAGCTCCTTTTCAGGAAGATAACCAAAGAATAAATCTTATGAGGAAAGACTGAAAGAGCTTAGGCTCTTTAGTTTGAAGAAGAAGCTGAGAGGAGACCTCACCATCACTCTCTACAACTACCTGAAAGGACGTTGTGGAGACCTTGGTGCTGGTCTCTTCTCATGAGCAATTAGTGATAGAACAAGAGGGAATGGGTTCAAGTTACAACAGGGTAGATTTAGACTTGATCTTAGGAAGAATTTTTTCCCAGAAAGGGTGGTCAAGCACTGGAATGGGCTTCCCAGGGAGGTGGTTGAGTTGCCATCCCAGGATGCGTTTAAAGATAGTTTGCATGAGGTCTTGAGCGATGTGGTTTAGGGGTGAAGTTACAAGGTAAGGTAGAAGGTTGTACAAGATTATCCTAGGGATTTTTTATTTTTCCCACCAGAGTGAGTCTGTATTTCTGTGCATAAGTGTAAAGTTAAAACACAAGATTGTAGCAGAAAATGGGATAATCCCTGCATCACCTTTCTGAAAGCCTTTTTGAGGATGGCTGGATAAGGTTCAAAACAAGAAGCACAAACTTCTCCTTTGGCTTTTGCTTTAATGTAATGTTAAAAGAAACAGGGACTTTTATGTTTTGCTGAGTAACGGTTGGTGCTATTTCTCCTCCTCTGTTTCTAAAGCAGCAACTGCAAAAGTGGAAGTATTTCTCATAGTGAATAAAGCAACAATGTTGGCTGTCACTGTGGTGAAGGCTAGAGCAGACTTTTTTCCCCTTCACTTTAAAAAGAGATCCAGCATTTAAAAAAAAAAAAAAAATCAAACCATAGAAGCTGGTTTAGACGATTAAACATAAAGTTTCTGCTAACAACAGGATGATAATGAAATATTCCTGGGTTCTATAGAGAAAAATAAAGGCTAGGAGCAATGTCACTGGTTTATCAGTAGGAAAAAAAAAATACCCAAAGAAATATGTTTTAATCTTCTTTTTCATTTTTGCCTGATGACCGGCCTCTCAGTGTGATTTGTGATGCAAAGAATCACAGAACCACAGAACATTAGTGATTGAAAGGGACCTCAAGAGATCATCTAGTACAATCCCTCCACCAGAGCAGGATGACCTAGACCAAGTCACACAGAAACACATCCAGGCAGGTTTTAGATGTCTCCAGAGAAAGAGACTCTGCAATGCCCTGGGACAGCTCCTTCCAGTGCTCTGTGATCCTCACTGTGGAGAAGTTCCTTCTCATATTGACGTGGAACCTCCTCTATTCCAGCTGGCATCCACTGTCCTTTGCCCTATCACTTGATGACATCCAGGTCATTCTGTCTTATATAAGGACCATTTTCTCCCTTGTGCTACTTCTTAAGTCATTTACTGCAACTTTTTCATCACAGGAACTGCTTTGGGATATACGATAGTTAATTGTTGAATGATTTGGAATATATGGTAGTTAGTAGTTGAATTTGTGACTTCAGAAAAGAAAAGAAATTGCTATAAATGTGCAGATAATGTAAACAGACAGAAAATTGATCTCATGTCACTTCTTCATTAGTAGCTATTCCCTTTTGAGTTCTCTGAGTCTGATCTTGACTCTTGAAAAGCTTTCAGTGCTTTACCAGACCATTGGCAGAACAGAACAGTTTGGGAGATAAAGACACTCTCAGCATATCAGAGTCTGCAGCCCCCTGTGTTGCAGTAAATGTTGAGTGAGTCGTTGAGGTAGCACATTTATCTAGATATATAGCTGTGGAACAGTGAGACTTGGTGCAGCTTGGAGATTATTTAGCCTCCTTTTGCCTGAATTCATTGCAGCTCTTGGAATTGAGCACTGGTTAAAGCTGCAAGGTTCTGTGATAACTCTGCACTTGTACATTTGGACTACTGTATCTTGTTATCAACGATGCAGTAAAAAAAAATCTCTCCCTTCACCTACGTCACACATTGTTTGGATCACAGAATCATGGAGCACTAGGGATTAGAAGGGAGCTCAAAAGATCATGTAGTCCAATCCCCCTGCCAGAGCTGGATCACCAGATTAGCCTGTCACATTACTCAGACTCCTGTTAAATTATGTCAGGTTATGTCATTTGATGCAGCCCATGAACAGAACGCGAAAGGGTCACACTGTGCTTGCTTTGATTTTTGCTTTCCTGACTTTTTAACAATGAGGTAGACGTTTAGTGCATTAACAGTGTAATATCTGAAGACTGTCAGTGGGAGATGTTCTCATTATCTCTGTCTTCCTATATGGATCTCCATTATGCTAATGATGAAAATATAGCTTTTAAACTATCAAAGCATTTTTCAGAGCAGCACAGAATGCTGAATGAACCTTATGTCACTTTATATTGTCGGCCCTGACTCTATACAGTCTTCGTAGTTTTCAGGGACATTCTTAGTTCAGAGTGAAGAATGGCAGATGTCTCTGTTCAGTTGGGAAACGCTGATACATTAAAAGGTAGTGACTGCAAACTGCTTTTCTAGAGATGCTTATTACATACCTAATGTTAAGAAATAAATGAAATTCTGCAGTGTGCTTCAAGATACAAGGAGTTTCACAGAATCACAGAATTAGGGATTGGAAAAGACCTTGAAAGATCATCTAGTCCAATATCCCTACCACAGCAGGACCACCTAGACCAAGTCACACAGGAACATATCCAGGTGGGTTTTAAATGTCTCCAAAGGAGACACCACAACGCCCCTGGGTAGCCCCTGCTAGGGCTCTCTCACCCTCACCATGAAGAAGTTCCTTCTCATATTGATGTGCAACCTCCTCTGTTCCACCTCACACCCATTGCCCCTTGTCGTATCATTGGATGCCACTGAGCAGAACCTGGCTTCATCCTATGGACACCCACCCTTCACATATTTATAAACATTGATGAGGTCATCCCTCAGTCTCCGTGTCTTTAAGCTCAAGAGACCCAGCTCCCTCAGCCTTTTGTCATAATGGAGGTGTTCTTCAATCTTCATCATCCTCATGGATCTGCACTGAACTCTGCAGCAGTTCTGTGTCCTTCTGGAACTGAGAGGCCCAGAACTGGACACAACATTCCAGATGTGCTCTCACCAGGGGGAGAAGAGGACGAGGACAAGGGGAGGAGAACCTCTCTGGATAGAGTGCTACAAAATATTCTCATAATCAGGGTCAATCTTTCTTACACGAAAAGCCAAGTTCTTCAGAAATAGCTGAATACAGGATTACCAACAGACTCGCAGTGTTGCTTTTTCCTGTGCTGTAGATGTATTTCTCAATAGTCTGCGAGCATGGCAGTAAAATCTATCGTTTGCCAGTAACTCTGCACTGGCTCTGTAATATTGGAGAACATTTGATAACATTACCTATGGTTATTAGTGCCTCATTCTTCAAAGAGTATTGCTGAAGTCAATATATTACTCAACACGGACAAACATAACTATCACCCGCTAAAACAGGCGTGGGTAATAGTGATTAGTTTGTATTTCATTGTGTTTCTGTGTCCTAGGCTGGAGGGACACAATGTTTACATGGAATCATAGAATCATTACCATTAACCTAACTGTACCAAGCCCACCACTAAATTGTGTCTTGGAGTATCATCTACACATGAAACACATGCAGGGATGGCAATTAACCCCCTTCTCTGGGCAGATCAGAGAGTACTCTTGTGCATGTACGTAGTTAGACCAGTGCTAAAGAAGGGAAGATATTTTCATTGGATACTACAAAGAGATTGTGTGGATTTGATATCATTCAAAGGAAAATTCTTACTGCCTGACACCTCTTTTCTGCTTTTAAGTCTCTCAGCTGAAGTTATGTTTCACAGAGCTAAAAAGTCCTGCTGCCCTGTGCTCCCACAAACTTGTATTAGAAATGTGATTGTCCCTCTGTACTCAGCCCTGGTGAGGCCACATCTTGAGTATTGTGTCTAGTACTGGGCACCTCAATACAAGAGAGATGTGGAGGTGCTGGAGCAGGTGCACAGGAGGGCAACTAAGCTGGTGAAGGGCTTGGAGAATCAATCTTATGGGAAGAGACTGAAAGAGCTGGGGCTGTTTAGTTTGAATAAGAGGAGGCTGAGAGGAGACCTCATCACTCTCTACAACTACCTGAGAGGACATTGTGGACAGGTCGGTGCTGGTCTGTTCTCACAAGCAATTAGTGATAGAACAACAGGGGATGGGTTCAAGTTACAACAGGGTAGGTTCAGACTTAATATTAGGAAGAATGGTTTTCCCAGAAAGGGTGGCAGGCACTGGAATAGTCTTCCCAGGTAGGTAGTTGAGTTGCCAACTCTGACTGCATTTAAAGATGGTTTGGATGAGGTGTTGAGGGATGTGGTTTAGGGGTGAACTTGTAAGGTAGGGTAAATGTTGGACTTGATGATCCCAGGGGTCTTTTTCCACCAGAGTGATTCTCTATGTGAACATGGCTATTGGTGTAGAGTGAGTGTAGAATGGAGTGAAAATCCACCATAGCTGGAAAAGCAGGCCCAGATTTTCTCAAGTAAAGGAGAGGAAATCGTGGTTGTCTAGAGTTAAACTGATATTCATCAAAAATGTAATTCGTAATTACTGTCTAACAAGTGACCATTAGACATTGGAATTTTGGTACATTCTTTGTTTCTTCAGGAGATTAGTTTCACCCCATTGTGAATACAGCATTAATCTACTTCACCATCAAAAAAATTAATTAAATATTATTTTAATATATTTTTTTAA
>VXBP01010328.1:2229-38748 GCA_013400115.1 Rhinopomastus cyanomelas
TCCTGCCCTTCTTGTAGATGGGTGTCACACTGGCAAGTCTCCAGTCATCTGGGACCTCCCCTGTTGACCAGGATTGCTGTAGATGATGGAGAGAGGCTTGGCAAGTTCCTCCGCCAGCTCCCTCAGCAATCTTGTGTGGATCCCATCTGGCCCCATAGACTTGTGAGTATCCTGTTGGCCTAGAAAGACATTAGTTACCGCTTCCTGGATTATGAGGGGATCAATCTGGTCTCCATCCCTATCTTCCAATTCAGGGGACTGAGTATCAGGAGGATGACCAGATTGTCTATTAAAAACTGAGGCAAAGGAAGCATTAAGTACCTCAGCCTTATCCCCATCCTCGGTAACAATGTTCCCCTCTGCATCCAGTAAAGGATGGAGGCTCTCTCTGGATCTTTTCTTGTTGTTAATATATTTGTAAAAATTCTTTTTATTGTCTCTTGCAGCAGTGGCCAGGCTGAGTTCTAGCTGAGCTTTTGCCTCCTAGCTGAGCTTTTGCCTCCCTAATGCTCTTTCTACATGACCTCATTAAATCCTTACACTCCTCTTGAGTAGCCAACCCCTTTTTCCAAAGGTGGTAGGCTCTCTTCTTTCTCCTGAGCTCCTGAGCTCCTGGCTCCTTGTTCAGCCAGGAGCTCCTTGTTCAGCCAGGGCAAGAAGTCTTCTGTACAACAGAAATACCACAAAGCACTCAACTTTTGGTATTTTAAAATACTCTATACAAACAAAAAAGTTAGCACAGCAAACAATCACAAGGCAATGACTATGAAGTCCAGTTAATACTTTTTTTCTTTTTTCCTCCCTCCAGATAAAGCAGACTGTATTGTAAGTTGCTATTGTTAGATTCATGATCTCTTTGGAATACTATGTCAGTCTTACAGTGCCTTTTTTAGTATGTCAGCTAATCCTACCTCTTTTCAAAGAAACATATTTGTAATGGCTTTAAAAATGTGACTATATCGTATTTATTCAAAAAAGAATATGTAGAGCATTGACTACTTTTGGCTAGTCAATGACCAGCACAAGAAAAATACCATCCAGTGTATGTATAAAAGTTCAAGACTCAGTGAAAGCACAGGAAGAGACACATGTGCAGAACCACAGCCACTTACATGTAGAAGTAAGAACTAAAGGTTTAAGCAAATGTCAGAGACCCTTTTTTTCTTGGATAGGAGGAAAACTGATGCAAAATTCTGATCCACCCCAGGATGCTGCTGGCCTTCTTGGCCACAAGTGCACACAATGCTATGATCACCAGTGCAAATGGATGTGTGAACCGAAACAGTGCTCCCCCAGCAAGTTGAGGTGGTCAGCCTCTCACCGATCTCAGGCTGCATGCAGTGTGAGTAGGTAGATTATCTTCTTAATCATGCAGCACAGCTGCAAGATGAAGGAGAAAGGCTCAGTAGCATTTGGGAGGCTGAAATAGAGACAGACTGGTGGTATTAGGCTATGCAGTCTGGGCAAAAGCTAAATAACTGCCAGCATCTAGGGGGCCCTGCACCTCCCAGATGGGAGACAGAAGCCTAAGTAGAAGGGGTGAGTGGAAGCAAGTGCAACGCCATGGCAGAAGGCAAGCACCTCCCTTGCCTGCCTCACCTCCCTAGGTGCCACTGAGAAATGCATATGAACCCCTTCTGGAAGACAGAGCAACCAAGTTCAAAACTCCGAAGTAGAAATAAGAAACTTAATTTGATAGCAGCAGGCTCCTGAGGACTGAGTGAATACAGGAAATGTCATTCATCTTGTAATCTCAGGTTTCCACTGTAGAAAGAGACTAGCGAGAGCTCAGGGCTAGGCATGCAGCAGTCTCAGCCCAGGTGTGTATCTAGATTAGGACTCTGCATTTTCTGTTATTTTCAGAGATTAGTACTGCTAAAGACATAAAAGCTGACTATCTAAAAATTACCAAAAAATACAATTTACTAGTTACAAGTTACATGCTTTCTGTCTCACTTTAACTAAGAGCATTGACAGAGTGCTACATATACTTCCACTTGACTAGCAAGTAGGAAGTGCCCCATATGAGATTCATGCTCTTAAATTAACCTCACTTTGTCTAAAAAAAGAAACATCTCCGTGACAGATGAGCTGCCCTTCATTTCTTCCATTTCCATTCATCCACCAAGGTTCTGAAGAACTGGCCTTTCATTCATGCAGTGCCAGATGAGTAACTAGTAGTTAAAGGATGATTCACTGTGCCTATCTAAATCCTGGCATAACACTGTTACATGCAAAGTAACTCACTGACAAGTGTCCTAATCCCTTGCTGCTTTCCTGTGCCTGTGGTGGAGTCCCCAGCCTCTCCCTTTCTCATTCCACACAGGAAAACTTCATGCAAAGAATGAAACTGTCAAACAGCTTTTTCTTGAGGTTGTTCTAGAAAAAAATGTGATAGGACTCTCCTAACGCATAACTTGGATGAAACAAAGAATCTGCTTCCAACATTTTTTTTTCACACTGTCTTAACTCGATACAAAAATGCAGAAAATATGATTCTCCGAAATGTACAGGCATTACAAATGCACATTTGTCACTATGAGTGTGCAATATTCTCCAAAGCCATGTAAAACAAGCACTCTATGTTACTTACATCAAACAAAATAAAACAAAACAAAACAAAGAAATAATAAATACATGTACAACAATACCAAAAGTGTTACATATTAAATTGTCAAAACTAAATATTTCAATAAACTTCTAAGCATGCTCTGAACCTGCTACACAAACAGTAATGTATATAACTCAGTGCAAATAATCCCTTATTTGTAGGTGTGAGAAAGCACATACTGCACATTCAAATATTCTAAATATCACTAAATACATCATTCCTCAATGCACTTGGAACCTGTCAAGACATACAAATGTTATCCTGCATATTAAGTAACAGAAAAATGCATGCTTTTCTCAGTAACCAAACTTTTACCCTCCCCAAAAGATGAAGATGATGTAAATCACAACAGAGACATAAAATGGGGCAGAAGAGCTTATCAACAGACAGAGGAGAAGAGAAGTCAAAGATGATGAACAAATCTATCAAAAAGGCAGTACTCTCCTGGGAACTTGCCCTGGTTTATCCTTCTGATTATTGACATTTTATCGATATTTATTTTTACCTTTTTTCCCATACTTATTCACCTTTTTCTACTTTATTAATAAAAACTTTACTGCCATCATAAGATAAAGCACGAGGGCAGATATAAAAAAGTAATAAAGAACAAAGAATTTAGTAAAAGACAGTAAAGACTATGTCTAATATAGGTTAGACAAGTCTAAAAATCCTCTTTCCTGAGCCACCGGCCTCAGAAAATTATTAGTAGCATTACAGTCACACCAAGGGTAGAAAAACCAGTTCAGGATCTGAACCTATGAATATCTAACAGTGAAAGTCCACATTAAGCAATGAAATTTGGCATCTCTGAGGATACAACCCTACAGGCAATCAATTGGCCTGAATACATTCCAGTCATTGACTCTCTTATGTAGTTACGAAATTACATCAGAGTGGAGACACAATCATTCCCTATTAATTAGATATATGAAGAAACAGTGAAAGCACATAACTTTTCACAAAACCTTTACAAAATTCACTCTAGGGAAACCACAAACTAAACACTTCTAATCGTGTGATCTAACAGAATGACACTGTCTACTCAAAGCAAAAAGTCTAAGTCACATGACTTATGATACCTGACACAAAAACATAAGGAGGATAGAAAAATATAACACAAGCAACAATATTATTACTATGCTTAATTGACATCACCAAATTATTTCAGGTCTAAATCCAGGGTGTTGAGCACAGGAATACAGTGTTCTGTCATAGACTCACAGAATCACAGAATCATTAGGGATTGGAAGGGACCTCAAAAGATCATCCAGTCCAATCCCCCTGCCACAGCAGGATCACACAGACCAAGTCATACAGTCAGTCTGGGTTAGAAGGGACCAGAGGATCATCCAGTTCCAACTCCTCTACCATGGGCAGGGACACCCCACCCTAGATCAGGCTGGACAGATCCTCATCCAGCCCAGCCTTAAACACCTCCAAGGATGGGGCCTCAACCACCTTCCTGGGAAACCCATTCCAGGCTCTCATCACTCTCACTGTGAAGAACTTCCTCCTCACATCCACTCTAAATCTGCCCATCTCCAGCTTTGCTCCATTCCACCTAGTCCTGTCGCTACCTGACATCCTAAAAAGTCCCTCTCCAGCTTGTCCTTACTCCTGTCTTCAAAAATGCAGACTTTGTTCTTCTGACAGAGTTAATACTGGACCAGTATTTACCTTAGCTCTTCAGTTCGTCAACATATTTCCTATGCAGACCAATCTATTACTTACATATGTATATCCGTGTTTTAAAAGCAACCAGATCTCTTAATATACAGTTTTTTATTCTTTTGGAAAACTTTGGAGTAGAGGTTTAAAGGTATCAAAAATCCCAAGAAAAAGTGACTATGTAGTTCCAAAATACTGAAAACCAGTAAGCAAAAACTAAACAAAATTAAAAAGAGTCAGTAGTGTTTCACAGAATCACAGAATATTAGGGATTGGAAGGGACCTCGAAAGATCATCTAGTCCAATCCCCATACCGCAGCAGGATCGCCTAAGCAAAGTCACACAGGAATACATACAGGCGGGTTTTAAATGTCTTCAGATTCCGCAACACCCCTGGGCAGCTCTGTCACCTCCACCATGAAGAAGTTCCTTCTCGTATTTATATGGAACTGCCTACGTTCCAGCTTACAACCACTGCATGACTACTATTAGATGACATTGAGAAGAGCCTGGCTCCATCCTACTGACACCCACCCTTCACATATTTAGAAACATTAATGAAGTCACCCCTCAGTCTCCTTTTCTCCAATATAAAGAGAGAGACCCAGCTCTCTTAGCCTTTCCTCATTAGAAAGGTGTTCCATTCCCTTCAAAATCTTTGTGGTTGTTCCATGTTTTTCTTGAACTTGCAGACCCAGCACTGGACACAGTATTTCAGATGTGGTCTCACCAGCGCAAAGTACCACCCGGCTTCTCATCCACCCCAGGATGCCATTGGCCCTCTTGGCCACAAGTGCACATTGCTGGTTCACGCTCATCCTGATGTCGACCAAGATACCGGGTTCCTTTCTCCTACAATGCTCTCCAACAGATCAGTCCCCAACCTATACTGGCACCAGAGGTTGTTCTTGCCCAGATGCAAGACTCAACATTTGCCCTTCTTATAGTTCATTAAATTCATCCCTGCCCAGCTCTACAGCCTGTCCAGATCCTGCTGAATGGCAGCACAGTCTGCTGGGGTGTCAGCGTATCACCCAGCTTTGTGTCATCAGCAAACTTGCTGACAGTGCAACCTAATCCCTCATCCAAGTTGTTAATGAATAGATTAAATAGGACTGGTCCCAGTACTGACCCCTGAGGAACTCCACTAGCCATAGGCCTCTAACTAGACTCTGTTAGGTCTGTCCACTGACCACTACTCTCTGGTTTCTATTCTGCAGCCAGTTCACAATTTGCCTCACTACCCAATCGTCCAGATCAAATTGCCTCACTTTTGCTGTGAGGATGCTCCATGAGACTGTGTCAAATGCTTTACTGACCTCAAGATAGACCACATCCACCCCTCATATCCACCTGCTTATGCCCTCATAAAAGGCCATTAGGTTGGTCAAGAATGACTTCTTTTCGGGGAAGCCATGCTGACTGTCCCTAATGACCCTTTTGTCCTTGCTGTGCCTGGAGGCAGTGTCAAGGATAAATTGTTCCATCACCATTCCTGGAATGGAGGTAGGCTGACTGGTACATATTAACTGGGTCCTCCTCCTTATCGTTTTTGAAGATTTAATCATCTTGTTAACATTATAATTGGCCTCAAAAGATGGAAATACTTTCTTTCATAAATGCAGAGCTACAAATACAGTCCTTCTGAGTATTGGATGTCAACATTAAGTGTGCTTTTAACAGAATGGTAGTGTTTGGAGTTCTTACAATGACATTGCAGTGCAGCAAGCATTCTGTAGAGTTCTACACAGATACTTCTGTTCCCACTTTTACCTTCTGCCCAAGCAAAGTGACTCTTACTATATTTCAGGCCACAATACAACAAAACAACATAGAACATTTCCTTCACATTGACTAGATGTCACATAATTAAACATACAGTATTTTCTGACCAGACCTTTCCTCAACATCAATCCATTTTCCTTGAGTGTAGCTCTAGTAACATTATAGCTACACTTTTTTAGAATGTTACTAATCTTAGCAAAGACTTCCTTTTAATTTTGCATCTTTATTAATTTTCCCAAGACAAAAAAATTGTGATTTTTTCATTTAAAACATGTAATTCTCAAAATTCTTTTTGCTAATTTACCTCTATTTATCTAGAGCAATACGAACTGTAAGACATAAGGCATAAATAAACATTTCAAAGAAAATGTAAAGTGGCAAAAGTATCTCTCAAACGATCTCAAAAGAAAAAACTAAGGTCTATCATTATGGGCTCTTAATTTAGTTCTGAATCATTTGCATTTACACATTCCCAAATTGCATCAAATTCCCAAATTACATTATGATGCTTAATTGAATTTATAAGCAGCAATGTTTATATTCACTGAACAAGCAGGTATTCAAGTCTGCATGATACCTCTGTGATTATGTTAGGAATTCAGGGTTTATTTATTACACGCCACTCAAACCCTTTCCCGAATACCTTAATTACTACTCTCCTCACAAATACTCCAATACTGCCATATGGCATCAATTTACAAGTAATAATGTATTGTATATCATGTATCTCTGGCATATTTAATTACATTATCTTACACAACAGGAACTGAACAAACCAGCTGGGTTTGGATTAAGTTCTGGAAAATCAGGATATGAAAAAGTCTATTTGTAGATGAAAAATGTACAATGGAAAAATCAGCAGAGGTCAAACATTCATGTTCATGCCTTCCACAGGTAAGACCAGGGCCAGAGCAACCAGTGGTATTAACACAGGTTGGAGGAAGAATTGCTGGAGAGCAGCCTTGTGGAAAAAGACCTGGGGGTACTAGTGGTTTAAAAGCTAGACATGAGCCACCAATACACAATTGCAACCCAGGCCAACTGCATCCTGTGTTGCACCAAAAGAAGCACGGTCAGAAGATCAAGAAGGGTGATTCTGCCTATCTGCTCTGCCATGATGAACCCTCACTTGGAGTACCGAGTCCATCTCTGGAGCCCCAACAAACAAATGATAAGGATCCATTAATGCATGACCAGAGGAGGGCCACAAAAATTATCTGAGGGCTGAAGCACCTCCCTTACAAGGACAGGCTCAGGGAGTAGGAGTTGTTCATCATGAAGAGCAGGCTAGATGATCTTTCAAGGTCCCTTCCAATCCCTAATGATTCAATGGTTCTATGATTCTTCATCAAGTATTGACAAGCAACTCTTTCATCTGGAGCCACTGGAAGCCTCCTTGAAGGGAAGTTTTCTGTCCATATCTTGGAATTTGAATACTAACAATGATGTATTTCTTTTAATTAAGTTGAAAGTGGTTCAAAACCAGGTTCTTAATGTACTGAATGTCTTGCAAGAGGCTAAATGAACAAAGCAAAACGTAAGTGCATGATGCGTACACATGAATTATGAAAGTACAACACACATTCAGCTTTTAGTGCTTCTAAAACCCATGAAACTTGTTTTTTCTTCATTTATAACTTATTTCAGGTTTAGGTATTTATAGATACATTCTGAGCTATTCATCTGTCTTAACAATCATTTAGTGCTGTCACACAGTAATCGAAAAGCATCACTAATGATAACTTTTAGGATGAAATATGAGTTAATATTGCTGTAATGTAAATAAAGCTCATGTAATGGTTAATATTTCAAACTGCCATTCAATTAACAGACTTGAATGAAGAAAAATAAATTCACCCAAATCAAAAGTCCATGAAGAGTTAAAATAAGGTTACATAGCACTTACCAGCAGTTTTAAATACAAGGAGTTTCCACTCAAACACAGAGTACTTTAAATCAATTGCATCACATGTGAAAATGTTGAATTTCACTTGAGATGGAAAATAAACAAATTTCAGGCAAAACCAACTATTTAAATTTAATATTTAAATTTTATAGGACTACAAATACAATTTTAAAGATTATTGGAAGTATTATAAAACTATTCTTTTGCAATAATTAACTTGAAATTTGCTTTTCAGAGTGTTAATTCATGTGATAACAGGCATACTGTAAATTGCATTTGGAATGTTACTGGAAAACATGGCATGACTGTCTTTATTATAATTTAAATGTCCTTACCAAATCACTGTATCCACTTTACATTACATTTCTCTATAACTGCTAAGTTAATGTACCTTAATAGAGAGTCTGTATGGAAGGGAAATACAACAGTTCTGTCACAAAATTGAGATACAACAAAGACGATGAAAATGGTTTTGTTAAAAGAGTATCAGCTGACACTAAAGAGATTTTTCTAAGATTAAAATGTTGTCTCTGCACATTTACATTACAGTTTGCTTGATGATATGAAACACAGCACCTAACCAGTTGCAACTAATGAACATCATAATCACTATAATCAAACAAACAAAGCAACCATAAATTAGTAAAGAATTACACTACCATTTAGAAACTACTAATATGTTCTAAATGAGTAATTATATTCGGAGATTGTAAATTAACTTAAGGTTGCCCTGAAATGAAGATTTTTTGGATTATGGTGCTTGTAAAACCACTGTTTTATCTTATGGATACTACATAAATGGCTTTCCATTTGCCACAAGCCTTAATTGTATTCAATCAACAGCCATTTCACGAGGTCCATCTCATTGCTGAAATGGAAAGGAAAAATCTGTTTTTCTAATGCTCCATTCCTGTCTTTTCTATATGATAATTTATTTCAAAAGAAGAGCTTGCCAGCTGCTGTCAGAAAAAAAAATCCAACCAAAAAAAAACCAAAACCACCCCAAAAAACAAAAAAAAAAAACCAAAACCAATAGACAGCCTAAATTGTTAAAGAATTATCATGTAAATGCATTCATTTATACTGATTTTTTTCATTATGACATTACATTAGATGTATGTTGTTGGTTAATTCCTGACCCCTTGACAACACATAACGGCTTAGAGATTTGATGTCCTGGCACATTAAAGCCACTGCACTACTGAGCTTTAATATATACAGGCGCACAGAGCACCCTGATATCATCAAACTGTCAAGGGCAAGAATCCATAATGCCCAGTGAAGTGTCCAGAGGCTCCTGAGAATTTATACTGCTGGAGGTGAGCCTGACACTACTAGGAGACCCATCCTATAAGTCCTATAAGTCCTATAAGACCTACATGGTCCATAAGTGCCCTATATCCTTGGAATCAGCTTTCTCCAAAAAGGATATTTTAAGGACCAGAGAGGTTCTAAGTGGGCAACAGTAGACACTGATAACAACAAATAGTTTTCTGCCCATCCTGGACTTACGAATGACACTTCAGTTGTAGGCCTGCTGAAGGCCGAGGATCAAAAGGTGCTAATAGAGTCATTGTAGTGCATTGCCACCAATACAGAACCAACAGAGAACCTGATTTGTCGCTTTGAGAGCCAATATATTGTTTGCACATCTCTTGCATCCTTCAGCAGTCCCATATGGCCAGTGCAGAAGCCTGATGGGTAATTGAATCCTGATGGGATGGGAAGGCCAATGGTGTCCTGAGTTGGACTGGAGGTGAGGGTGGTTGGCAGATCTTGAGATGTTCTCCTTCTAGGTCTCCCTCCTGGGGAGACCACATATAGAGTATTGTGTCCAGTTCTGGGTCCCTCAGTTCCAGAGGGATGGACAACTGCTTCAGAGAGTCCAGTCCAGAGACATAAAGATGATGAAGGGAGTTGAATATTTCCCTGATGAGGAAGGGCTGAGAAAGCTGGGTGTCTTCAGCTTGGAAAAAGGGACATTGAGGAGTGATATTTATAAACATTAATGTTTATAAATATGGACAAAGTAGATACAGTGAGGCTCTGCTCAGCGGCATCCAGTGATGGGACAGGGGGCAGTGGGTGTGAGCTGGAGAGTCACACCAATATGAGAGGGCATTTATTCACAGTGGGGGTGACAGAGCACTGGAGTGGGCTGCTCAGGGGTTTGTGGAGTCTTCTTCTCTGGAGATGTTTGGAACCCGCCTGGCCATGTTCCTGACTTGATTTAGGTGGTCATGCTGTGACAGGTGGACTGCACTGGAGGATCTTTAAAGTTTTCCCTTACAATGCCTAACACTCTGTGATTCTGTGACTTACATGGCTGGTTTTGCACAGTTCTCATGCACAGCAGTGTGAGTTGGTGTGCTACCTGTCACAGGTACCCCATGGTTGCGACTTGCTCTAGGCGATCTTGTTGTGGTGGGGAGATTGGACTAGATGATCGTTCAAGCTCCCTTCCAATCCCCTAATGTTCTGTGATAATGGAGACTGACTATGGACTTTCATGGCCTGAATGAGGTCACACCACTGACGACTACTGCATTTCCTGACGTGTTGGAGCTCCATTATGAGCTGGAGTAAAAAGTAGTGAAATGGTATGCCCTGATTGACATTGTTAGTGCTTTTTTCTCCATTCCCCTGCCCAGGCAGCAGTCTTCCTTCACTTGGAGGAGCACACAGTACACCCGAAACTTAACTGCTCCAGGGGTGGAAGCATAGCCCAACCTTTTGCCATGGACTGATCTACAACACACTGCACAAGGGTGAAGGTTCAGACCACCTGCAGTGTATGAAGAACTTCACTCTTACTTCACAGCAAAGGAGGTCTTTGAGAAAGCTACTAAGATCATTGACATTCTGTTAGAGGCCAGATTTGCCTGAAAAACAAGCAAAGTCAAGGAATCTGTCTGAGAAATCCAGTTTTTTGGGATTAAATGGCAAGATGGATGCTGCTGCATCCCTACAGATGTTGTGAACAGCATCTCAGCGATGTCTTAACCTACTGACAAGTAGTTGACACAGGCCTTCCTGAAAGCAGTCTAGTTCTGGCAGATGCACATCCCACTGCACAGTGAGATCATTAAGCCTCTTTATATAATGACCAGAAATAGGAATGGAACTCTGAATAAATTGGAGCATTTGAACAAATTAAACAATAAATTGTTTATGCCTTGGCCCTGGGACCAGTTCAAACAGGCCCAGAGGTAAAAAAGACTTGCTTTACATTGTAACCAGGGATAAAAGTATAAAATGCAGTCCCTGGCAGAAATCTCCAAGAAAAACTCAAGGGCATCCCCTTGGGTTCTGGAGCTGAAGATACCATGGCTCAGAAGCAAATTACATCCTCACTGAGCAGATTATACTAGTTACTTATGAGGGAACTTTGTGCAGCTTTAGAAGTAAGTGACACTGAGACACAGCTTCTTCTGGTGCCCAGACTTACAGTCCTAAGCTGGATGTACAAGGGCAAGGTAGCATCTACTCACCATGTCATAGATGCTACCTGGAGTAAGAGAACCACCCTCACAACCCAGAGCACATGAATGGGCAGTTTACACCATCCAGGTATTGTGGAGGTGATCATCAATTGGCTAGAGGGCACTCTGTTTGGGATGCCACCAAATAAATGGTGACGAATGCCAAGGAAGCTGCTTCATATGAAGACCTCATGGACTAAGACAAAATATCACTCCTTTTCACTGATGAATCCTACCATCTTGTAGGGAAGCAGCACAGATAGAAAGTGGATGTATGGAGCCCTACTCAAGATGTTGGTAAAGCAAATGAGGGTGAGGATGAATCAAGCAATTTTGAGGTCAAATCCATCCAGCTGGCCCTTCATATTGCTAAGAAAGAGATGTTGCTACTGTTACAAGGTGGCAGAATGCCTACTGAAGGTGGTTAAAAAAGTGGAAGCAGGAGAACTAGACTGTGTAGGTACCCTGTGGCAAGATATGGCTGCCCAGACAGAAAAACTAGAGGTAAAGGTGTGGCACCCACATAGCTAAAACGTGTCAGAATAAGGAGCACCACCATAACCAGAAGGTGGATCAGGCAGCCAAGGTGTTCCAGTTGCACCTGGATTGGGACCAAAAGAACAAGTTATTTTTAGCTCCTGGTCACCAGGGGATGGATGACACCTATAGATGGGCCAGGTACTGAGGGGTTGATTTAACAATGGGCACAATACCTCAGGTCATCCATGACTGTAAAACCTGTGCTGCCATCAAGCAGACAAAAAGGTTAAAGCCTCAGTGGTACAGGGAGTGATTAAGTACAGAGAGACCTGGCAATTAGATTACATCACACTTCCCAAACTTGCTGGGGTAAGCATTAAACGCTAAGGACAACTGAAGCAAGACTGTATAGCTGGAGATATATCCTGTGTCTCATGCCATGGCCCAAAATACCATTCTGGGCCTTGAAAGACAATCCTTGTTGGTAGCATGAGGCCCCAGAAAGGATTTAATGTGACAACTGGATCCATTTCAAAAATAATTCAGTAGCTATTTATGCCAAAGAACATTGGTCATATAGCTTATTATGCACCAGTGTGTGGAAAAATTCAAAGTTATAATGGTTTACACTTCCCAGGTTACATATGTAGCTAGATGTATGTAGATGGTTCTGTGTTTTCTATGTAAGCATATTGCTCATATTGTACGTTGTTGTATTTCCTCTATTGCGTTCATATATATATTTTGTATTAATTTTTTATTAAAGATGTCATTTATATGATATCAAACAGTATATGGGAGTGGACTGTCACGGGTTACTTCCTGACCCTTTTACATGACATCACATGACATAACAGCTTAGAGAACTGACCAGGTTCTACACGACCACATGTACCTGGTGCAAAGATAATCCCACTCCACCATTTTTCCTGAGAGCTTCTAACTCTCATTTCTTGTGGTTTTATTCATTTTTTCCCTCATTCTTTATTAATTCTTAGTATCATTCCATTCCTATAGCCATTCTATTTTATTTTATTTCGTTTTTCATTTGACATAGGTAGGTTAATGAGAAGAGGAGCACTAGGAAAAATGTAGGCCTACTCCAGAAGGAAATCATAGAATCATAGAATCACTAGGGATTGGAAGGGACCTCGAAAGATCATCTACTCCAATCCCCCTGACACAGCAGGATCACCTAGACCAAGTCACACAGGAACACATCCAGGTGGGCCTTGAACATCTCCAGTGAAGGAGACTCCACAACCACCCTGGGCAACCTGTTCCAGTGCTCTGTCACCCTCACTGGGAAGACGTTCCTTCTCAGGTTGATGTGGAATGGGAGAGCTGGTCACCCAAGATGCAGAGAAGGATGAGGTAGTCAATAACTTCATCACCTCTGTCTTCACCAGCAAGGACTGTGGTCATACCCTCCATGTTACAGAGGCCAAAGGCAGGGACTGGGAAAGAGAAGATCACTCCACTGTAGACAAAGAGCAGGTCTGAGACAATCTAAAGAACCTGAAGGTGAACAAGTCTATGGGATCAGATGGGATTCCCTCATGGCTCCTGGAACAGCTGACAGATTAAATTGCAAAGCCACTGTCCATCATATTCGAAAAGTCATGACAGTCTGGTGAAGTTCACTCTGACTGGAATAGGGGAAACATAACCACCATTTTCAAAAATGGAAAAAAGGAAGACCCAGGGAACTACAGACCAGTCAGTCTCACCTTTGTGCTTGGCAAGATCATGGAGCAGATTCTCCTGAAGGCTTTGCTAAGTAGAACGGGTAATAAAGGGGTGGCTGGTAACACTTAACACAACTTCACCAAGGGCAAATCCTGCCTAACCAATTCAGCTGCTTTTAACAATGGGATCACAGCCTTGATGGACAAAGGCAGAGCAACAGACATTATCTACCTAGACCTGTGCAAAACATTCAGTGCTATCCCATACAACTTTCTGATCTCTACACTGGAACAATATGTATTTGATGAATGGACTACTCATTGTATAAGGAGCTGGCTGGATGGTCACACCCAAAGACTCATCATCAATGGCTCTGTGTCCAAATGAAAATGTGAGACGAGTGGTGGGTCTCAAGGCTCTGTACTTGGCGCAGTGCTATTTAACATCTCTACCAGCAACATTGACAGTGGAATTGAATGCACCCTCGGTCAGTATGCTGATGACATCAAACTGTGTGGTGAAGCTCACACATTGGAGGGGTGGGATGACATCCAGAGAGACCTTAACAGGCTTGAGAAGTGGGCTCGTGCAACCTGCATGAAGTTCAGCAAGGGCAAGTGCAAGGTTTTGCACTTGTGTCAAGGAAATTCTGTGCAGGAATGCAGACCATGAACCAGCATTCTGCTCTTGTGGCCAAGAGGGCCAAAAGCAGCCTGGGGTGGATAAGAAGTGGACTAGTTAGCAAACCGAGAGAGGTACGTCTTCCCCTCTACTTTGCATTGTTGAGACCACATCTGGAATATTGTGTCCAGTTACATGTCTCTCAGTTCAAGAGGGATGTGGAGCTGCTCGAGGGAGTCCAGCGTACAGCAACGAGGATGATGAAGGAGGTGGAGCACCTCCCTGATGAGGAGACACTGACAGAGCTGGGTCTCTTTAGTTTGGACGAGAATGAAGGGTGACCACATTAATGTCTCTAAATATGTGAAGGGTGTGTGTCAGTAGGATGGAGCCAGGCTCTTCTCAATGTCATCTAGTGATAGAACAAGGGACAATGGGTGTAAGCTGGAACATAGGAGGTTCCACATAAATATGAGAAGGAACTTCTTCACAGTGAGGGTGACAGAGCACTGTNTTATTTCATTCAGGAAAAAGGCTTCTCACAGTCAGCTCTGCCTGGGTGCTGGAGGGAGGGAGGGAGAGACTGGGGAGCTGTCCACCTCGCTGATGCCGCTGCCCCCCTCCTCAGCCCAGTTGCGCAGTCAGCAAAGTCATCTGCGGCTGCTCGTTTTCCTCCCCACAACCCCCGGTGGGGGGAGTGGGGCGGGGGGGTTTTGTAAATCCCGGCAGGCTGCACTGGAGACCCTGAAGGAGAATATCTGGCCCGTGGGCCGGGGTTTGAGGACCCCTGTTGCAGGGGGATAGGACTAGATGATCTTTCGAGGTCCCTTCCAATCCCTAATGATTCTATGATTCTATGAAAGGATTGAGGACAGCCCTGAGGAGAGGGACTTGGAGATGGTGGTGGACCAGAAGTTTAACATGAGCTGTCAGTGCGCGCTTGCAGCCCAGAAAGCCAACCCTGCCCTGGGCTGCATCAAAAGAAGCATTGACAGTTAGCTGTGGGATGTGATTCTTCCCCTCTACTCTGCACTTCTGATAACCCACCTGCAGTACTGTGTCCAGTTCTGGAGTCTCCAGCATAAGAAGGACATAATCCTCCTGGAACGTGTCCAGAGGAGAACATCTAAAATGATCAGAGGGCTGGAGCACCTCCCCTCCGAGAACAGGCTCAGCAAGAAAGGGTGGTTCAGCCTGGAGAAGAGGATGGTCCCAAGTGACCTTCTAGCACGTTTCCAATATCTGAAGGGGACTACAAGAAAGCTGGAGTAGGGCTTTTTACATGGGTGCATAGCAAGAGAACAAGGGGAAAGGGTTACAAACTTGAAGAGGTGACATTTAGGTTGGACATTACAAAAAAGTTCTTTCCTGTGAGGGTGGTGAGATGCTGGAACAGGTTGCCCAAGGAAGTTATGGCTTCCCCATCCATGGAAGTGTTGAAGGCCAGGTTGGATGAGGCCCCGAGTAACCTGATCTGGTGCAGGTGTCCCTGCATATGCAGTGAGGCTGGAACTAGATGACCTTTGATGGGCCTTCCAACCCTAGCCATTCTATGACTATAGGATTCCCCCTTTCCATTATAACTTCTGCTCTACTGTGCACTTATTACTGTTTTCTCTTTTTCTTTCCTTACTATTTTGTTCCACAAAGATAGCATTTTCCATTTGGAAGGGGGTGCTGCGAGGGGAAAAAACTTCTTTTTCCTATGGGTGTTTTTTTTCAGTCATCTGCTGGGGTTGAAGGTATAGAGAACTATTTGATAGGTTTCTGTGTGGTTTTGGGCGGCCACTGTCTCATCATGATTGCAGTGGGGGCAATACAGATATGTACTGACAGTGGATTACAGATTTATTTCCTTCACTTTTTTCCAAGTGTTTCTTGTTCTGTGATAATAAAACTGTACTATAATTCTGTCCTCTGTTTTACTGTGTTTTGAATACCCTGGGAAGTTAATACTGGGACAATGCATAGTGTAATACTGGTATAAAAACAGAGTAACAACTTGCTCTAGGTGTGGAGTTTGGGTTTAGAAACTTGTTCTTTCAATTGAAAAGTGAGACATCATATTAATTTACTTCCAAATAGATCTTTCCTATTGGCGAAATATGTAGTATTGTCAGCAATGGATACTGGAGCAAAATGACTTATTTCTGGGTTATACCTCAGAATGATGTCACACATTTCTCCTGAAGTAGTTAGTCTGTCCATTTTTAAAAAGAGGAAGTTATTATATTTCAAACTATTTTCCCATAACTACTTTATAAGAACACTTCTACTTAGTGGAAAAGTGTTTTTTACTGAAGAATTATTTTTGGAAGTGAGATGGCAGAAACAGGAAAGTAGATGGGTGAGAAGGGGACAACATAATAATCACCAAATAAATGTTAATATTTTTTCTCTTTACAGTCATGAAATTCAACTGGGTGGAAAGGTGTAGTCAGTGAGAAGAATCACTGAAGTTTTTGCAAGAGGATCTATTTCAAATGTGGCAGTGTTTATTATCACTTGTAATCTGTTAATTTGTTATGACAGGTGTAAGTCACAAGCTGACATCCTTCTTCAAACAACAGTCATGGGCCTTTACTGTTCACAAGGAATATCAAGGTCATTGTCCAGCTCAAACAGAAAAAGAGAGCTTCCATCAACAGATGTCAAAACGGATAAGCACAGATTTGACATGCACTTGTAGAACTATCACCTGCTATCAGTGCTGTAATGACAGCTTTATGGTGAGAATGGCGACAAATTTAATTCTCTCTGTGCTACAAATATTGCTAAATTGAACACGACAAGCATATGTGTTTCTGCCACACAGTACATGTTTATTGCTGTAATGTTATTTTTATAAGGATTGGACTTCCAAGTGTGTAGATTCTTTTATTTCTTCCTAAGTTTATCCATACTCCACTTATGAACACCACCATAAAATACTGCAGTGAAAAGAACATTTTTTTTAATTGATGCTTCTATTTTAATTGATGCTATTTTTTAATTGATGTCAGGAGAAAATACAATGCTGCAATGAAAACACATTTACTTGCCTTACAGTGAGTAAAATGCAGATACCTAAAAACACTAATTTTTCTACAAGTTCAGGATGTCTACAACAAATTACAAAGTTTTTTTTTTTAATGACAAACTTTTTTTTTAAAACACAGACTGCAAAGGCTCCTGTTCAGATCTTCCATTATGTGGTAGCACATAAAACTATTAAAAATCATGTTATTAGGTACAGTACAATACACTGCTTAAGGTAATACAAGGACAATATGCAAAAGACTTCCTGACAAAGCCAAAGTGCACCTAGATGCCTGCTTTGGCTCCTTCCCAAATATAATGTGTCCTGTGTGGGCACCAAGGAGAAACAGAAGAAAACAGTAAGAACTATTTATATTTAACTTTATACAGAACCATTTAGTTTGTTATGAGTTCCTGTTTAATCAGATCTGGTTTTTGTATTTGTTGACCAATACCTTTTGCCTGTATTTCTTTTTCACTGACTTCTAGAGTTACTAAAATATCCTGGTAACAAGTAGTTTCACTAACAACATTACAGGTTCCTCCTAGGTGTTCTTGCAATTACCTGCACAGAAACATTGATACTATCAGGACAAAAGTCCTCATGCATTACCAATTTTAAATATACTTTACAGTTTGCCCTGGGGCTGTTTTTTAGCAAAGAAACTTCCTCACATAATCTCCAAAGTACAGCTAGCATAAAGTATATTTTCCATTCCTTGAAGTATGAAGATCTCTCACTGTTTACCATTATGATTTTTAGAAAATATACCTCAAAACACTTTAAAAAATAGTATCTTAACAGTTCTTGAAAATGTCACATTTCTTAATTTCCTCAATTAATTAATCTCTTGAATAAGTATACTATATCAGAAAGATTCCTTCATTGTGAATTCTCTAAAATCTAATAGAATAGCTGTCTTTTCCTCTTTAGGGCACCGACACATTGGTTGCTCTCTTTGACTGACACAGAATCTGACTATGTTTAAGACCTGCACCTCCAAGAATAAAAATGACTATTAAAATCAGAAGTTTCCAGTGTGGAGAACAGGAGGATATACATAGGAAGAGCAATTTGTAATTTAAGAAATCTGACCAAAAATTACAAAGGCATTTCTATTTTTACCCAGAGGAAGGAAATTTTTAAACCACTTTACTATGAGAATAAAATTCTCTCTTATGAAAAATTACTAAAATTAGGATTAGAGAAAGATAGGTACCTTGTTTCACAAACACATTTATTTATCAGTAGGCATTATTGTCTAAGCCAGTGTGCAAAAACAAGTCTCTCATTATCTTTATTTAAAACAAATATGTATAGGAAACATGGGAAATTACACATACAGTCATTAATAATGATTTGCAAGCTCTACTGTTTTGGTTTTTTTACATTATATAAAGAAACATTTAACTGTCTTTGACAAGACATGTCCCCAAAATAGTACCTAGATAACTTGATAAATCTTACCTGTTCAAGAGTGCACTATTAATAGAGCTGACATTCACCTTTTAACAAATGGTATCTGTATACTAAGCCTCAGGGTTTGCCAGGATCAAGGATACCAAGCAAGGTATCTCTCTCTCTCAATCAGAGCACTGAACTGAACTGCTCAACTAACTATTTAAATATTTCAAGCTTTCCCATACAGTAACATGCATACAGTAAATAATATAAAAAACTTGTATGTAACTGAAAAGAACTCAAAGTAGCTGCCAGAGATGCCTGAGATGCTTTTAATACAGTACAATGGTTCCTCTAGTCCAAGACTATTTGTTATGTTTCAAAAGAAAAAAAAGGTCTTTCTGAATTTCCTGTCATGAGTGTATAGTGGAGAATGGAATTAATTCAGCACCACAAAGAAGAACTATGCAATCTTTTGATTGCAGAGGATAATCTATAAACACAAGGTACAAAGTTGACCCTCAATGTGATCTCTCTTCACCTCTAACAAGGGATGGCAGTCTATAGAGATATCGTTATAGGGTACAAAATAGCTTTTAAGAAACATTCCTAAAGGAAATCATTCTTCTATTCAGCCATGTTGCTATAGAAACAGAACCAATGAAGCCTGTTTCACAAAGGCTTTTATGTCAACTTCTGTTAGCAAACTCATATAAAAAGTAAAGCTTAAACCAAATTAACACGACAGTCATTAAGCTTTTAGGACAAGTAAAAGAAGGAAATCATTTCCAAACAAATGTAACATGTCTTGCTTCTTACATACACAGCTTTTAAGGTGTAAATTGGCTTATGTCAAGGTTTTACTGCCCACTACTGTAATTCACTTATACTTTCATGTAATTTGAGAGGGCAGAATTTATACAGAATGTTGTACTCCAGTTCACTGGGTCACAAGCTGTATTTTTTTTTACTTCTTCCTCCTCCCAACCATTAAAGCAAGATTGTATCATGTCATAACACACCACCTTTGTAAAATGCATTCCTTCAGAACACACTTCTCACCAAAAAACTTCAGCTACAAAACCACACTTAATCCAGATGTTTACTTCTACCCCATCAAATCTTTAAAACTTACTGCAACTACTACCACCACATAAATTAAATGGTCATTCAATGAAAACGGATGTGTCACGCTTCACATGTATCTCTAGCACTGAAAAAAGCCATTGTATGTAATAGAATCTGGACCTCGGTAACTGTCACGAACTAATTCCTGACTTCTTTACATGGTATCACATGACATGACAGCTTAGGGAACCAACCACGTTGCACCCCATGACCACATGAGAACCAATGGATATCTCTTCTCCATCGAGCTACAAATGGCACGTGACAAGGCTGAATGTTCCCTTTCCTCCTTGAGCCATGCTGCGAATGGCTGTGGATCTGCCATGGGGACCTGATAAAGAGATAATGCTCCTCCATCTTTTTTTTTTTTTTTTTCCTGAGTACTCCACACTCATTTTAGTTTTTTCTTTTTCCCTTCTTCATTTTCACTATCTATTATAACTACAGCTGTTTGCAAGGGGTGGGGAAGGCTTTGTTTCTTTTCTTTCCTGTGGATGTTTTATAAAACTACCTGCAGAGGGAGAAGGTGCAGAAAATTCTGCTAGATTTTCCAAGCAGCAGACCTCAGCTTGTCTATAGTTGTGTCAGGACAGACCTTTCTTGCCAGTGGTTTATAAGAAGACCCTGGGAAATCAAAATTGGGACAGTCACTCACATTAGAGATGATCTTTGTACCTGCAGCATCAGTAGATGATGATTAAAACTCATGCAGGACTAATACGACATTGCAGACTTTGCTGTACAGTCTACTGCACATTCTGCCTNNTAATCTTGTGTAGTTGTCCAGTCCTTGTTTGATTTAAAATAAGCTATAAAATTAGTTCAATTCTGGTCTCTTAAAAGAACAAATTATTTGTGCACTACACAAATATGCTCCAGAATTTGTTATTTTCATTCCCTTTACCGAATCCACAATAGTTTTAAACATTATCTTTCTTAGCAGCATAGCATAATAGAGAGTGTTAAGACACATTCTGAATTCTAGGGTGGTTTTCAAGAGAAAAAAAATTACTTCATTTTTTGAAATTAATTGAGATTTAAAAGATTGAGTTTCATGCTCCTGGTTTGATGCTCTCATTGCTCTCATGATGAGATATTCCTTTAATGTCCTCCTGTCTAGGCTAAACATGCCCAGCTCCCTCAGCCTCTCATATCTCTTCCAAAGGCAGATGTTTCAATACATGTTTATCACAGTATCACAGCATTACCAAGGTCGGAAGAGACCTCATAGATCATCAAGTCCAACCTGTCACCACAGAGCTCAAGGCTAGACCATGGCACCAANTACCTCCCTGCTCCTGCTGGCCACACCATTCCTGATGCAGGCCAGGACGCCATTGGCCCTCTTGGTTACCTGGGCACACTGCTGGCTCATGTTCAGGCAGGTATCAATCAGCACCCCCAGGTCCCTTTCTGTTTGGCTGCTCTCCAGCCACTCCGACCCTGGTCTTTGTATTTCATTTCTGAAATGTCAAAAAACCTCACACCAAAAAAAACCCGAGGTAAAAGGAAAATACCTAGAATCTCCAGCATTATTAATAAATACAAGGCATGTTCTGGATTATTTAAAATTTGGAAAACTCTAGGAGTAAGAATTATAGAAAGGTTTAGGTTGGAAGTCAACCTCCCTGCCACAGGGAAGGATACCTCTCATTACAAAAGGTTCTCAGGGCCACACCCAACCTGGCCTTTAACACTTCCAGGGAAGACTAAGATTGAGGTTCATCAGTTATTACACAATTTAAAATGTAGGTTTGATTATGTGTTACAAAGATTTAATTCAAGCAAAAGTCAACAGGCTGTAATCTGTAGATGGTTTGCCTGGAAACTACATATGGAAACTATATAGTCTGCTATTTCTGACTGTTATCAAATGTGCTGATTAAATTGTAAGAAGGATTAACATCCTAATTCTGCTGCTAAGGATGCTCAGACTGTCTTTGGTTGGAAGAGATCTTTAAAATCAAGTCCAGCCTTTAACCAACACTGCCAAGTTGCTACTAAACCATGTCCATAAGCACTAGGTCCATACCTAATATAAATTCCTCCAGGGATGATGTCCCTACCACCAGCTGCTCTGGGCAGCTTGTTCCAATGCTTTACAATCCTTGCAGTGAATAAATTCTTCTTAACATCCAGCCTAAACCTCCATTCTTCGACTGGCAATCATTCCCACCAATCTTTGTCTTGCTACCAGGGAGAAGAGGCTATCCCCCTCCTAACTCCAACCTCCTTTCACGTGGTTGTAGAGAGAGATCAGATCTGCCCTCAGTCTCCTTTACTCCAGACTGAACAACTTCAGTTCTCTCAGCCACTCCTCACAGGACTTGTGCTCCAGATCCTTCATGAGCTTCACTGACCTTCTCTAGACACGCTCCAGAATTATGTTTTTCTTGTAGTGAGGGACCCAAAACAGAACACAATATTCAAAGTATCCAAAACATATTTGGAATTCCAAATATGGTTTGTTTCATTATATATTGAGACTCTATTACAAACACCAAGAAAGCAAACCTGGGGTCATGTCTTCATTCATTCTCAGGATGAAGCTCAAATTCTGCGGTTTATACTAAAACCTTAGATCTCCAATTGAAATTGACAGCTTGAGTCTCATTGACCCCCACATTTTGCTTACACACTCCAGGTCAGTCTAGACGTAAAATGGTAAGACTTTGAATTAAAATATAAATTTGAAATACAAAAATGCATTTATCTAGTTTCATAAATAATAATTTACAAATGGTGTAAAAAAAGAAGTAGGTTATTTTTCCCAAAAGTTTAGAAAATTATGGGCAAATTAAGAGTTATGCTATGATATTATTTATTGCTTTAAGAAAGGAAATACATCTCACCTCATACAATCAAGATAAGTTTGATGTCCAAATAAACACAATAATTAGCTGAATTAGTCAGGACACACCCTGATCGCCAAACAATTTTCCCAGAACAGTTTTTTTTAATGTAAAATACTTGCACTTTAGGACTGGGTTTCTCCTGAAAAACAAGATGACTTCTGTCTTTCCTTTACATGAATAATGGTTTCCTTGTTAATTATTCCCTTTACCATTCTGCCTTTTTTTTCCCCACTCTTTGACAGCTTTTAAAATGTAAACTCTAAAGGACTCAAAAACCTTTCCTTTGCTATTTCAGATTTGATCAATCATTGGTTACAAAGAAATATGCAGAAATATGTGCTGATTATGATACTGTTTGTATTTTGGATGAAACAGAATTTCTTTTATCAAAATTAACTCACCTAGGCATGAGCTATACACAGTGACATTATAAATATGTAGCTTTTTCTTCATGGCTTTCTACCAGTTTCCTGCACCTCACACTGAAAAAAGAAAGTTGGGAAAAGCTAGCTGCGTTACTTTTATGGAAGTAATGGAAGTAAGGTAGATAAGAATATTTAAAATACACAACAGAATAGCTTGAAGACTTTAGAAACAGTTTATATTTGATTTCCAGAACATGAATTTTAAAATCATACAGAATTAAAGATACACATTGGTACATTAATTGGTACATTAAATACTCTAATAGTCTCTGAGAATCTGGAATAATTTGGTGGTTGGTTGAAATAAAAAGGTATGAGTATCCTCTAGATCAGTCAGTATTTGCAAATTTTATCAATAATTTAAAAAACATTGCATGTAACTTTCAATAGGCATTATTAATTATTTCAAGTAAATGTAACTATGCCAAGAGGCAGAACTGTTAGTGTAATATTTTAATGAAATTACAAACTCATCAGATGACTTTGTATACATGAGTGGCATGCAGGAAAATCATCAGCTCTTTTTCCTTTCAAGTCTGTGTACACATGAGTACTTTATGGTTTGGAATTTTAAATCTTTTCAGATTGTACAGCATTTTATTTTTCAGAAAAATATCTATTTAAATTGTATCTTCAACAGTCATTTTTTACAACAGCTAAGAAAGTATTATACTCTGCTGAAAAGCGGTCCCAACAACTCTGTTCTAATGAGCTTAATTAATCTAAAACCTCTGAGAAGTATACACTCTCTAGAGGTTAAGATCCATGTTCCTTAGTTGCCTACAGTAAAATCCTGCAAGAAATCTGAGGACTGGGTCCAATCTCTATGACCCACAGAACCAAATTTAATCAGTTACATTACTTTTCAGTTGGTTTTGTGCACAACAAAAGCAGACAGAATGTTATGTCTCTAATCTAGATTTGATTTTGTTCCTTTTTAAAATTAAGTACTTTGGAAACATGTTTCTCAAAAATTTAAAATTAAGCCACATTTTTTTTATTTGGCAGAAATATTCCACTCAGTTATACTATTTGGCCTTATTCAGATGACAATGCTTAAAACTTAAGCTGACTGGATTCTACGACAATTTTGCAAAACTTGTCCCCAATGAACATATAAAAAAAAACAAGTACTCTGGAATAACCTGTTGTAACAGCCTCTAGAAAACAGTGTATTTTATTTAATTATTTAAAGAAATAAAACACAACCACAAATGTTGTCAAAGAAACTGTCAGACATTTTACACCTTCTCACACAAAAGTCAGAAGCTTTTGCTAAGAAGCCTGTTTAGGAACCACATTACATAAATTTTTTGTTTAAAAGGCTGAATTTGCTAGCCTGATTTTTCTTTTTTTTTAATGCTACAACATTTATCCAAAAGCTTAGGTCCTGTGTTACAGTAAAAGCATCTTAAACCAGTCTGGATATAAAAGGTAACATTTCTGATACTTGTTTAGCTTACAAACTTCATAATCGCCTCTAAATTATCTAAACTGCAGCTGACATTTACGTGAATAAAATAGCATCTGGCTGCAAGTTTGCTTATACTAGTGGTAAAGCTGATTCACTACATTTGTTAAATCTTTTTTTGCTTGCCCTTTTCAGGCAAAAATCCACCTGGAAATGCCATGCTAAAATTCTATTATCTGGGAGGCAAAGGTTGTCCTGAAAGACAAAAAAAAAAAAAAGTAGGGATGAATTCTGTTTATCTCAGAGGTTTCCCCATCTTCAGAATTGTCAGCTTATCTGTTCGTTCATCAGATATGAACCAAAAACATTTGAAGAACAGTGCATTTATAAAATATATCCAAAATGTTTCTTTTCTGACACTCTGCTGCGAGGTATAGTCAGAATGGTGAAATAATCCACATTTTTTCACAGTATTTTTTTTTTCACAGTATTACCAAGGTCGGAAGAGACCTCATAGATCATCAAGTCCAACCTGTCACCACAGAGCTCAAGGCTAGACCATGGCACCAAGTGCCATGTCCAATCCTGCCTTGAACAGCTCCAGAGTTGGCGACTCCACCACCTCCCTGGGCAGGCCATTCCAGTGGCCAATGACTCTCTCAGTGAAGAACTTTCTCCTCACCTCAAGCCTAAATTTCCCCTGGCGCAGCTTGAGGCTGTGTCCTCTTGTTCTGGTGCTGACTGCCTGAGAGAAGAGAGCAACCTCCTCCTGGACACAACCACCCCACAGGTAGTTGTAGACAGCAATAAGGTCTCCCCTGGGCCTCCTCTTCTCCAGGCTAAACAATCCCAGCTCCCTCAGCCTCTCCTCACAGGGCTTGTGCTCAAGGCCTCTCACCAGCCTCGTTGCCCTTCTCTGGACACGTTCAAGCACCTCAATGTCCTTCCTAAATTGAGGGGCCCAGAACTGGACACAGTACTCAAGGTGCGGCCTAACCAGTGCAGAGTACAGGGGCAGAATGACCTCCCTGCTCCTGCTGGCCACACCATTCCTGATGCAGGCCAGGATGCCATTGGCCCTCTTGGCCACCTGGGCACACTGCTGGCTCATGTTCAGGCGGGTATCAATCAGCACCCCCAGGTCCCTTTCTGTTTGGCTGCTCTCCAGCCACTCCGACCCCAGCCTGTAGCTCTGCATGGGATTGTTGTGGCCAAAGTGCAGCACCCGGCACTTGGACTTATTGAACGCCATCCCGTTGGACTCTGCCCATCTGTCCAGGCGGTCAAGGTCCCGCTGCAGAGCCCTTCTGCCCTCCAACTCAGACACATCTGCCCCCAGCTTTGTATCATCTGCAAACTTGCTGATGACTGACTCAATGCCCTCATCCAGATCATCTATGAAAATGTTAAAGAGGATGGGGCCCAGCACTGATCCCTGAGGGACACCACTAGTGACCGGCCGCCAGCTGGATGTGGCACCATTCACCACCACTCTCTGGGCTCGGCCCTCCAGCCAGTTCCTAACCCAGCACAGAGTGTTGCCGTCCAAGCCGTGGGCTGACAGCTTAGCCAGCAGTTTGCTGTGGGGGACAGTGTCAAAGGCCTTGCTGAAGTCCAGATAGACCACATCCACAGGCCTCCCCACATCCACCAAGCGGGTCACCTGATCATAGAAGGAGAGCAGGTTGGAGAGGCAGGATCTGCCCTTCCTGAACCCACGTTGGCTGGACCTGAGCCCTTGGCCATCCCTCAGGTTCGCAGTTACTGCCCCCAAGATAACCTGTTCCATCAGTTTCCCTGGCACTGAGGTCAGGCTGACAGGCCTGTAGTTCCCAGGATCCTCCACCCAACCCTTCTTGTGGATGGGGATCACGCTGGCCAGTTTCCAGTCACCTGGGACCTCTCCGGTGAGGCAGGACTGGTGGAAAATGATGGAGAGCGGCTCGGCCAGTTCATCTGCCAGCTCTCTCAGCACTCCAGGATGGATCCCATCTGGTCCCATGGACTTGTGGGTGTCCAAGTGGCTCAGCAGGTCATGGACTAATTTCTTGTGGATTTCCAAGGCTGCACACCACTCCCCAACCCCATTTTGAATGTTTGTCCTGAATCTCAGAGGCAATCTTTCTTTCCCCAACCTATGTTCCTCTTCTTTTATTTAATCATTTACAAAGCAGACCAGTGTTATGTTTTCATAGTTAACTTTATCCCAAAAAATGATAAAATAGCTGTTGCTTGAATGGCCAAATTTGCCTGTTTTGTCTTTCCCTCCGCCACAAAAAAAATCTTTATTCAGTTGACCTGCTGACTACTGAGACAATCAGGAGAATAATAATCAGTTGTGTAGTTGGAGAAAAACTCCAATAGCACTTCATGGAGGAAAAAAAGCCCACAAAAACCCTAAGAACAAACAAATCAGAAATTTCTCACTCCTCAGAAACTTACAAACCCCCCTTATCGAACTGTCTTTCTGTGAAAGATCAAATATACAGCTTACAGAAGAAGTAAACGTTCTTATATAAGAAGTAAATTAAGTGAATGAACAAGCTATAGATTTCATGTAGCTGAATACTGAAAGGCAGATCTCAGAGTGTACTTGATCAGTAAGTTAGCTTTGATGAAGTCTGCTTTCTAGTATTATGCAAGGTCACATCAATATAAGTATACAACTGCATTTTGATGCGAATACACGCTTACATCTTCTTTATTCCACAAAAGAAAACAAGAACCTGGCCCTAAAATATCTACAATGATGCACTTCATCAACACAATCGGACTTGTAACTCACAATGAGACTGTGTCAGTGAATTCTTAGTATTCAGCAAAAGTGGCCATACTAAGTTTCAAAGAACAAAAGAAAAAATATGTTCGTAACTTATTTGTATATATAAAGGGTTTCTACAAGAAGCAATTGAAATCAAATATTTAATCAAAATTGAAAGTCATATTGTATATGATGTGGAAGCATTAAACATCAGTGAGTTCTCTGTTGGGAGCTGAAGTAGATTATTTTTTTAGGACACTCCCAAATGAAATTATTCTGTGATTCTGTGATTCTATTTCAAAAAGAGCTCAGGAAATTTTAAAAAACCTACATTTCTTATAATATCTATTGTTTCTATTCCCAAAGCTATTAGCATTTGTTCAGAAATCAACTTTTAGGAACAGCTACAACTCTTGCCAAATGAAATGATAAGTGTAATTCTTTCTGAAAATTCCTCTCTCAATGAAGACACTATGGAAACAACTTCTGCTTTTGAGAGCATAAAGCTTTTCTTCATCTTATCAATCAACATGCCTGAAAGCAATGCCATGTGTTATTACAGAATAAAACGCATGATAAGGTGCAAATCTACAAGAAGCAAGTCTACAAATAACTTTCTCATCCTAGGCAGATTACAAATACTTTGGGTTTCATGTTAATTCAAAACCAAAGATGCCATTGGTAGTAAACTATAAATCAGACACTTAAGTATTTTAAACACCTGAAAGAAGACTGTATTTGGAAAAAAACATACTTTAATCAGAGATAATCTTCTCACATTTCTTAGGTGTTGGATCACAAAACAAAGAACATTGCATATGCTGCTTGTGAAGAGCTAACAGAAAATGCCATGTATATTAATGTCATTAAATGTGTGCCATTGTTAATGTAATAAAACACCAGAAAATATGCAACAAATAGCACTAAAAAGGAACATAAGAAACTAATCAAGTTACTATAAAATAACAAAACAATGTGCTTTCTAAAGCTTCTTAAAAATTAAAATGCTCTGAACAGCTGATAGGGATAAAACAGTTGCATTTGAATAAAAAGAACAAACTGTAAAGATGCTCCTTCAGAACTAATGCAACTGAGACAGATTTGCAAAGAAACTAAGAAATACACTGCCTCGTTATTTAAATGGAAAATTGCTGTCTTCCTCATCAATGTGTAGTTCCAAAACTAGAAAACTATATGGCACCAACTAACAGCTAACGTGTTTCAGGCTCATCCACTGCCTCTGGGCACCAATGGATGTGAAGTTCGTTTAATTAGTCTTTAACCTGGGCTCTTCACTACAAAAAGGATGTTGAAGTACTGCAAAGGTGGCTACCAAGCTAGTAAAGGATTTGGAACATGAGAACAGCTGAAGGCTCTGGGGCGGTTTAGCCTGGAGGAGATTGCCAGAAGACCTTGTTTCTCTCTACAGCTACTTGACAGGTGCTTGCAGAGATGTGGGAGTTGGTTGTTCTCCCTAGTGAACAGTGATAGGGATAGGGGAAATGGCCTTAAGCTGCACCAGGGGAGGTTCAGGTTGGATGTTACACAGAACTTCTTTACTGAAAGGTTTTTCAGGCATTGCAACAGCTTGCCCAGGGAGGTGGTTGAGTCACCATCCCTGGAGATGTTTAAGAGAATGGTAGATGTTGCGTTGAAGGACACGGCTTAGTGATGATGATGATAGAGCTAGAAAAGGCTGGACTTGATGATTTGAAGGTCTCTACCAGCTGAAACTTTTCTATGATTCTTCTGTTGAGGATAACGCTTTCTTACGCCAGACTTTCCACCTGATCTCTGAGCCTGGTATTCCTGAAAATTCATCTTCTCAGTTAAAGACTGATATGAAGAAGACATTCAATACCTTAGCCTTTTCCATGTTTGATGATACAAGCTCCCCATCCAGCAGCAGGACCACAGTTCTCATAGGAACTTCTTCCCAGTGAGAGTGACAGAGAACTGGAACAGGCTGCCCAGGGTGGTTGTGGAGTCTCCTTCTCTGGAGACGTCTAAAACCTGCCTGGGTATGTTCCTTTGTGACTTGGTCTAGGTGATCCTGCTGTGGCAGGGGGGATTGGACTAGATGATTTTTCGAGGTCACTTCCAATCCCTAATGATTGTATGATTCAATGATTCTTCTGGTGTCCTGTGTATTAACAGACATCCTTCCTGTTGCTGTGATATTCCTCACCAGATTCAATTTTGAGTTTTAAAGTTTTTCCTAACCTGGTCTCTGCATGCTTAGAGAGTCTCTGTGTTCCTCCCAGAGTTCCCTCCTTGCTTCCAGGTTCTGAACCACTACAGCTTATGTTCATGCTTAGCAAGAAAATCCTTGTTCATCCAAGTATGCCTGTCTGATCTCAGAACTGAGATCAGAGTTCTGACCATAAAACTTTTGTGGGTCTTTCATGAACGGTTGTGTTACTTCATTTGTTGCTAATGAGCTTCTAAAAGAATGCTGGTAAACACTGCCTTTGACATTTTTTGTCAAATATATTGTTGTAGAGTGACCTTTAACCAAGTGGGTTTTGAACTGGAGACCTTCTGTTTGTAAAAGTGTTGCTGTTTCCGTGGACATGTGACAGACAGATATCCCTTCCCATAATCCTACTCACCAGCAGAATTTTTGGCATTCAGAAGGGTGTTGCTCTCGGGCTTCCAGTCACCATCTTGGGGTGATTTCTAGCCACCTACAGAGCTGAGTCCCTCTCTCTCTCTCACCCATCTCTCCAGTTATTCGTAATACATGATATAAGATTCATCTTTCATCTCTATGTTTTCCTCTTTATCTCGCTCTATCTCAAAAGAGTGGGATTTAGGTTTTTTGTGGTGTTAGGAAAAGTGCTGCTGGTTTTTCCATACCAGGAAAAGAAAAAAGGTGGGGGGAAAAAGAAGCTGAGGAGGGTGAAAGGCTTCCGTCCCTGGTTTTTCTACTGCTTCAAACCCTTTTTTTACTTTTCTGTTAATAAATTCTGTTAATAATAATATCCCTGGGTTTGTGCTATCAACACTGAGAGAAACGAGCAAAACAAAGACAGAGATGGAGCCTCCCTCAGGAAGATAACAAACTTTTATCTGCTACATGTATTAAAATTTGTCCTCAGATAAAAAGATGGTGTTTTTTTTGGTAATGTAGCTAGCCTCAGTTCTTAGGGAATTTTCTTCCTAATTTTTACACTTACAAGCTTTTAAGCTTGACCTGGGAAGCTGATCAGTCCCCCCACAAGATGTTACTTTACTCATTTTAAGATACGGAAAAAACAGCAGAGGTATGATTGTCTTCTTCCATCTTGATTAAAAGATGTATAACAGATAACTTCACATTCTGTGAAAGCTGTCAGCAGTAAAGGTAATTTAGAAATGTAATTTTTCCTCAGTTACTGCAAAAAAGTTCCACATTAATTATGTATGTTTAACAGGTTTACACTGCCAAAGCACATGAGCTTTACAGAAATACTCATTCATAGGATATCACAACATAGATAAGATGAAACAAACATAGACCAAGTGTTTTAATATTTACCACATCTTCTACCAATTAATCTATCATACCTCTTTTCTGTATGTGAAGTGTAATTTAATTGTGCTTACCTGGTCAAAGAAACACTGTCTAGCTCCTGAATCTTTTCATTTGTCTATTTATACAATACAGAAAACACCAAGCTACTCCTTGCTACTTAAAAAAACACCATGTCTCTGCTTATTCTACATCTACTATATTCATCAAAATTTTGCCAGATTGATAGCAAGTTTTTCTCTCACAGGAAGTATATTGAGCTTTGCCTGAAAGATTGCAGTCATAATTTTTATCTTCATTGTCTGATCATCAGAGTTGTTAAAAAACTTTGGTTTTAATGCTTCAGAAACAAACCTTGAAGGACAAAAAACGCCACAACTAAGAAAGTGACGGACCTATTGCCCAGACTCACGTTTTAAAAAGATACTGGATGCATAAGAGCACCAATTTACTTATTTTTAATTAAGAGTTTAGAGAAATGCTTTGGAATCTTGTACAGTATTATATGCACAACTGCTATAAGCATTTGATCTCTTTTACTGAGATTATTATATTGTATTTCAAAGTCATGAAACAAAAATACGTTGGGAAATTATTTCAATTGTGATTATTAATTCAATTAATCTAGTGCAAATTTTTAATTGACTGGCTTTTCAGAAACTCACAAATACTCAAACTCAACTTACTGAACCAACTGAACAATTTTTTTTATGCTGAACTTACTAAAAACATTTACAAAACCACTTCTTATATAACTTATAAAACTTGATCACCATTTAATATAACGTTGATTCAAAAACTCAAAAGTGGCCTTGTGTAATGAATATCTTTATGACAGTAATGCAGCATTGTCCTCTAACACATTTTACAGTATCTATGAAAGTTTCAGCCCTTACATTCAGTCACTCTTTAATACAAAAGACATGAGCTAGACCCTTTCAGACAGCACTTCAAGAGGGCAGCTAATGCATAACCTAAATCATGATGAATACAAAAAATGAAGAGATTCACTGTGCACATGAGAGAAATGAGGAGGCACAGTCCCATATTTAGCCTCAAGTAATATCGTGAGAGATCAAAATCTCATTCCTGAAAACAACCACATTGTTATTATAACACTGTCATTGTAAAAAGCATCCATACCATATGTTCTCTCATACAATACATCTGTGTTTTCTTAATAGTCACTTTCATATCCATGTGTATTGTCCAGGAAACAAATGTACATGTCAAATTCCCTGTGTTTTAGATTGTATTAAAATATAATTGATGTGTAAGGCAAACAAAATCAACTTACTGTGACAAAAGTAGGATCGATTAGAAATGTAAAGAGTATAACTACATTCTGAAGTCATAAGCAACTTCTTACTGGGAAGCCTGGAGTTCAGAACTTCGTAAACTAGATTTTGAAAGAGCTTCAGGGTGTCTGCACAAATGTTAGGGAATTATTTTGATTATATCTATGTTAACATGTTTTGCCTACTTTTCATTTGCTTTCTCAGTAGAGCCTTTAGACATTGCTACTATTAATAAACATGCTCCAGCACCAGAGAAAAATGCTGTTTCACTACGGCAAGATTGAAATGCAAGGTAATAAAAGCCAGGAATGACCTTCAATCCTCTTCTTGTTTTGGTGGTTTTAACACTTATTTTTATTACATCTAAGCATTTCTGGGATATACTTGAAGAGCTTTTCTGAGTGTTTCTAGCAGGTAAAAGCTCAGACACTTGCTAGAGCTCCCTCAGCTACTGTAGATGTGATGATAGATTGTGCTGTTCTCTGAAATGTGTAAATCTCATCTATGTCAAAGGTACCACCATTTGCATTGCAACCCCACTTCACAGAAAAGAAATGAAGCATTGAAAGAACATGGTCTAGAACTTCTCAAGAAGGCCATTTCCCATATCTGGGAACTACCAGAAGGTAATGATAATGTCACATTAAAACACTGGTTTACCTAAACACGGACAGTGTTTTGCTAGATTAGGCCCTCTGGCATAAAATTTAACCCTCCATCAAAAATCAAAAGGTGTAAAACACAAAAATCCTCATAAAAGTCTAATGTGCCACAATGCTGCTGCTTCAGCAACTGTGAAAATCAATGCAATGGTTTATGGTTTGGTAAGCACCTTCCTGTTTGCCTCTGCAAGTATGACAGAGCAACATTGATTCTTCGTATTTTTTTGTTGTTATAAACAAAATCTTTATAACAGCAGTAAAGATCTGAAGGCTTCTCAAGTGACTTAAGGATATGCTGTATTTTACCATATTTGTGACATTCATCCATGTACTGTAACTGTATTGGATTCATTAGAAAAATGCAGTCGTAGCATGTGCAAAAGCAGAGTGAAAAAGAAGCAGATACAGACATCATTTTGTAAAGGACTTTACAGTACAACCAGATATTGTGAATACCGGTAAGACGGACATATTTACACCTGTTCACAGGTCTTTGGAACTTCTAGGAAATTCTGAATGGCTACTTTCCCACTTTTGTGAGCAGCAGTTTGAGATCGCATATAGTAAGAGGAACTAAAGATCTGGTGAAAAGAACCAGCAAAAAAAGCATTGCACCATATGTGCATACAGCACAGAAGAAATCAGAGATATTTGTTTTCATACAAAGGCTTAGAATTATAAAGTACTGCATCTGAAAGGCTCGCAATGTTTATTAATTTAGCTTTTAAGAATTTAAGTATTTTTACTTACAGGACCTCTTCACAAATAACAGTGAAGCAATTACTAAGATTTAAATTTAGATAGTCCAAACAAGTAACAGGTATTATTTAGGTACTTATGATACTTAGCACTACATTCATTTGTAGAAGTATCCACTCAATATTTTTTTTTTTTGAGAACACGGTGTTAAACCAGACCAATTAGGGCATCTCTGAATGAGATATAATAGTCCTAAAACTGCACACAATAGAAGCTTTTTGCAAATGTATGCCTTCCTGTAATGTCTAGTATGATATGCTTAGGCACGCTTAATCAGCACTTACAATGCTAATAATAACAGCAATAACAGTATATTAAATCCATTTTGCACTCTTGTTAAGTTTAGACAGCAGCTATGCTACAAGAGCAAAACAAAACAATGATTTGTTCAATTACAGATTTCTTCTGACAGAGGTGCAGTGCACAGCAAAGGTATCACATCCTCTAGAGGAGAAGTTTTCTGTTCAACAGTGAGCACCATGACGTAAAATAAGACTTATCAAAAGAGAATCAATATGGAAACAGTTAAGCTAAAACTTATGGAAGAAAGTTTCTAGAAATAAAATTACAAACATTTTACTTGACTCCTTTTCGATTCAACAGACAAAACTTCATTACAAATCCAGTAAACAGACAAAAAACGCCACTACGATTCAGAATGTGTCAAGAAAACCTCTTACGTACCACAGGTTCCTTGGAACTTGTGCTTCATTCCAGTTACTACATATATAGTCTATCAAAGGTGTATTCAGAGAAGTCATAGACCATTGAAAGTCAACATCTTTCATCTTCAAAACTAAACAGACAGTATGCTTTCAAGAGCATCAACAGTGACAGTTCATAACGCTAGACTGAATTCTCAGCTCTTTATACTGTCTAGCAGAAAATATGACCACCCCCACAATGTAATAGCAAAATGAAACATCCATTTGTTATGTCTGAATGGTTCAGCAATGACAGTACAGGCAGATGTTATCGCTCCCCCAGAGGTAAAGGCCAATATCAAAATTCTTTAGTCTATTTGCCAATTTCAAATTCCGGTAGACTCTCTTCACAGAAATTCACTTACAGTTCATCCTGTGGCTATGTCTCGAACTACTTCTTGAAGCAGAACAGGCTCATGCTGCTAATTTCCTACCCACTAAATCACACAGTCTAAATCTAACCCAGAAGGAATTTAAATTTCAAGATGGTCAGCTAGTGATTTACAGAACAAAACTTATTTCTAATTAAAAAATGCATTGACAACAAATATGAAGGTCAGGCTGTCACTGTTGTTTTAGATTCTAAGGCCAGTAGACGAAACATTGGTTAACATTCAAAGATCACTTTCTATGCAGCACAAGAAAAGAGCATCCCAACAAGAAATAAGTAAAGGGAGGGAGCCAGAAGACCTGTGTGGTTAAACAGGGAGCTGCTAGGTACACTGAGTAAGAAGAAGAAAGCCTGTAGGTGATGGAAAGATGAGATGGCCACTTGGGGTGACTATTAGGCTCTGGTGAGAGAATGTAGGGATGCAACTAGGAAAGCCAAGGCCTCCTTGGAATTAAACCTTGCAAGAGAGGTCAAGGACACCAAAAAGGTCTCCTTCAAATACATTGCAGGTAAAACTAAAACTAGAGGCAAAGTAGGGCCCCTGCTGAATGAGGTGGGTGCCCTGGAGACAGAGGATGCAGAGAAAGCAGAGATACTGAAAAATTTCTTTCCTTTGTCTATACTTATGGGGGCTGTCTTGATATCAAGCTCCAGACTGATGACATAGAAGGTTCCACATAAACCTGAGAAGGAACTTCTTCACGGTGAGGGTGACGGAACACTGCAACACGCTGCCCAGGGGGGTTGTGGAGTCTCCTTCACTGGAGATATTTAAGACCAGCCTTGATGTGTTCCTGTGTGACTTGGTCTAGGTGATCCTGCTGTTGCAGGCGGATTGGACTAGAATGTTCTTTCGAGGTACCTTCCAATCCATTATGATACTATGATTTTATGATGAGACTCCAGAGGAAGTTGAGAAGCCTGTCTTGGTTGATGAGGTCTGGGTTAGCGATAAGTTGATTAAACTGGATGTGCACAAATCCATGGGCCCAGACGGGATGCACCCGCGTGTGCTAAGAGAGATGGCAGAAGTCATTGCTAGGGCACTCTCCATCATCTTTGCTAGGTACTGCGGAACAGGAGAGGTGTCTAGGGACTGGACGATATCGAATCTTACCCCAATCTTTAAAAAAGTAAAGAAGGAAGACCCAGGTAACTGTAGACCAGTCACACTCACCCCCATCCCAGGAAAGGTGATGGAAAAATTTGTTCTAGAGGCTGGCTCTAGTCACATCAAGGACAGGAGGGTCATTCGGGACAGTCAGCATGGCTTTACAAAGGGAAGTTGTGCTTGACCAACCTGACAGCCTTTGATGAGGGATTAACCAGGTCGATGGATGATGTCAGAGCAGTGGATGTGGTCTATCTCAACTCGAGGAAGGCATTTGACACAGTCTCTCAGAGCATCCTCGCAGACAACCTGAGGCAGTGTGGCCTGGATTTTCAGGTAATAAGGTGAAATGTGAACTGGCTACAGGGTAGAAGCCAGAGAGTAGTGGTCAATGGGACAGAGTCTAGTTGGAGGCCTGTATCTAGTGGAGTGCCCCAGGGTTCAGTGCTGAGACCGGTCCTGTCCAATCTATTCATTGATGACTTGGATGAGGGATTGGCATGCACTGTCAGCAAGTCTGCCGATGACACAAAGCTGGGTGGTGTCGCCGACATCCCTGCAGACTGTGCTGCCATTCAGCGAGATGTGGACAGGCTGGAGAGCTGGGCTGAGAAAAATGTAATGAATTAAATTGTGGAGTCTTGCATCTGGGCAAGAACAATCCCAGGTACCAGTATAGACTGGGGACTGTCCTGTTGGAGAGTAGTTTGGGAGAAAGGGACTTGGGGGTTCTGGTGGACAGCAGGATGACTATGAGCCAGCAATGTGCTCTTGTGGCCAAGAGGGCCAACAGCATCCTGGGGTGGATCAGAAGGGAGGTGGTTAGCAGATCAATAGA
>VXBP01010329.1:0-167486 GCA_013400115.1 Rhinopomastus cyanomelas
TCCTGCAACTGTGTCCTCTCTGGTTCGTAACATCTCGATTGCTTTAAACAGACAAAACACCCACTCTTTTTCCCTCTGTTGTTTTTCCTAGACCCTATGCCATGCCATAAATATCCCACATGGCCAGTGCTATGCATCTCCAAGATAACACAGTAGTACTTGTGGCAGAAGAAAAAGAACTTCATTTCTTAGACAGAAATGGCCCTTTTACTGTGAGCCCAAAGACTCAGACTAAATGTAATGACTTGCCTGGGAGCTGTGACACTGACCCTCTGACAAGAGTGCTACTTGCTTGGGTGAGAACAGCCAGCCAAGAGGACAACAAAGCAATTGGATTTAGCTGAAGCACTCATCTAATTCCAGCTACACAACTTCGCTCCAGTCAGAGATTGGCTTTTACGGAAAGCACGCTGCCAGGCTACACTCTGAGCCCCAGGCACAGCGGAAGAGAACACCTCACGGCTGATTGCCACAAAGCACCCAGGAGACACCTTTCATAGAATCATAGAATCATAGAATCATTACAGATCGGAAGGGACCTCGAAAGATCATCTAGTCCAATCCGCCTGCAACAGCAGGATCACCTAAACCAAGTCACACAGGAACCTGTCCAGTCGAGTCTTGAACATCTCCAGAGAAGAAGACTTTCTCACACCACTGATGGAAATACCCAAATACATCAATAAATACAGCTATAAAATAATTGTCCGTTCACCTCTCTGAGGCACTGAAGAGTCAGACACACTCCTGGATCTTGTAACAGCTGGAGACTTCAAGCTGTGCGATGCTGTCCCAGGTGACATGCTGCTGCTGGCACTGTGCTCACTGAAGACATTAGGTGACTGTGCCATGTGGGTGAACGAAGCAGACTGGCAGGGCTGCTCCCACGTCCTGCAGTAGGCTTTCCGCGATGACTCAGGAGAAAGATGCTGGCTTGCCCCTTCAATTGAGTCTGGCGTTCCAGGGCCCGATGCTACTAGAAAACAAAGCAGCATGAATTCAGACAAAACACTTCACTTCTACTGCACAGTGCTCTCCCGTTGGACTTCCCAAAGAACTAACTGGAGAGTTAGTCAAGGTACTTCATTCACCATTGCTGTAGGTTTTCCTGCCGTCTTCATTCGCGTCAGCTCTTTAGGTAATTCAGTAAAACTCTACTTTACACGTTTTGCAACTCTTCCTCCTAGGGTTTTCCGTTAAACTTACTGGAGTGGCTGTGCCTGGAGTAAACTGCAGCACATGGCAACACACAGGTCATAGACCCTTACAGAGCTTCTACCGCGGTCAGTCCCTCGGCCAGGGAGGCTTTTCATGAGATGCAATATCTTACCTGGCAGATTGATTGTCTGATCACCAAGGAAAAGCCGTCTAGCGATGCTCCTCCTGTACCACGCCCTTGGGAAGGCCAGAATCTCGCTGAGTCTGCGCATATCGTATTTAAAAGAAGCAGATCCTATATCGCAGACAGCTGAAAGAGAGAACAGAATGTACAGAGTTAGCAAAAGAAGGGCAAAGGCAGTGCTCATCAAATAATGCTGTTCAAAGACTGCAGCCTCTCAGGCACAAAGCTAATGTGTACGGGGAGGGGGGGGGTTATACCCAAAGGAAAACACACATTGTTCCGTTATCCTTTGGCACACTAAGGCCACGGAGCGACGCTGACATACTAAGACTCCTACTAAATGACAACTTGAAATTACTTTCTTCTTATAATGGCCAACACAGTACAAGTAAAATGACCTGTAACTTAAAGCTGACTAAACACAAACAACTTGAGGCTTCAGCTCTGCTGTGACTGGCCCCAGCTAAGAGCCAAACGACCACTGAGCTGCTCACTCACTCCAACCCCTGCAGTAAAGGGAGAAAAGAAAAGGCAAGAAGATTTGTGGATTATGGTAGCAACAGCCTAGCAGGGAGAGCGTAAGAGACACAACAATGGTGAAAACTCTTTACTGCTGTCCACTGGCAGGCAGAGTTTGGCTATTTCATAGCATCACAGAATGGCTTCAGTTGGAAGGGACCTTAGAGATTATCTAGTTCCAACCCCCTACCATGGGCAGGGACACCTCTTGCTAGTCTAGGTGGTCCAGAGCCCTGTCCAACATGTTGCATTAATGAGGAGACAAAGGGGGTGCATCTACAAATGGGTACTCCTGGTACCGCTGAATTTTAATGCCTCAATCCCTCCCTCACTCATGAATGGCAGCATTCTTCTACACGCTACAAACAGATTGCTCTCATACCACACCTACAAAAGCTGCAGGCAGTACCATCTACCACTGGAGCAGCAGGTCTCTAGTCAGCTGAACAGGCAGGACTGAAGTGAAACAAGCATTTACCAGATATATTTATTAATGTAGTATCTATCTTGCTGGCAGCTTTGCTCACAGACTGACTCTCAAAAAAGGAGGAGCCTCCTGAACGTCGGATTCGGGACAGGCTGACTTTCACAAACTCAAGGTTGATGCTCAAAGAATCCTTCCGGCCAGTGACCGAAGTTGGTTCCTCATCCACATTACCTGGAAATAGAAGGGAAAGAGTTTAGTCTGCTGTGACCTTTTCAGATCTTTGCTCCAGAAAACCAGAGCAAACTCAAGCGCCGTTCATGAAGGCAAACAACACGTGGCATTGTACCTAAAGCTCCCGATCCGGGCGTCAGCGCAGTAACAGCAGATTTTTGTTTTCCGGCCCCGTAAGGATGGAAGACGTAAAGGGAGAAGTCAGACATGCAGGCAGTAAAGCTCAGGCCTGAAGAGCTGCTGCTTGAAGTAGTCAAGTCTGACTGACTGCTGCTGTGCCGTGTCCTGCCGAGTGGGCTGCCCAGTCCAGGTGATGAACCTGGAGTCAGATGGTTTGGGTTGTTGACAACAGTATTTTCAAACACAAAATCATACCGACTGCACTGTTAACACGGAGCAATCCTACTGAACTCACCACCCACACAAAAATATCCGGTGTCTAGGCAGGTAAAAGCTTATCTTCTGCTGTAATTTTAGCCAGCAGAACATCCTAGTTATTCCCCTTGCGGGCTGTCCGTGGTATAAGCACACACACACAGTACCTGGTACTCCAGATTTATTAGCCGAACTCTTCGAGCCGCTCTGTGAAGTACTGCCCCCAGCTGACACATTTTCTGATGGGTATGTTGTGCCTAAAGTTTCCAGTTCTCCTCGGTTTGAGGAGAAGACAAGATCCAGGGAAGGCAACTTCAGCATACATTCAACTCTTGATACTGGCAAGCAACTGAATTTTATTTGAGAGGGCTGAAAGAGAAGAGATAGAGCATTTCTTGAACAAACACGGTATCTAAAAACCATCTGACTACCCCAAATGCACCTTATAAAGTGCATTTTTTTTAATCTAAGCTAATTACAGCCTTTTCAGACTGGTTTTAGAACGAGTAAGGGAAGTTGACGGGGATACATTCTTTTCAGGGAATCCCTGCGACATCAGGGCTGTTACTTAGATCTCTGTTTGGGAAACAAGAAGTCCAGATGCAACAGCGGACGCGTACGCCTCGCTTTTCCTTCTCCCCGAGTCATCTCATGTAAGAACCAAGCAGAATCACTTCTGCTGATGCTGAAACCCTCGATCTCCTCAAAGCATCCTTCAGATCAAGCTCAAGTGCTCCGAATCACTCTGCCACAGCCTTCTTCTCTCTCACACATAGGGAAGTCCCATACACATCAACTGCACTCAGTGGGAGCACTGCCTTGTACACAGCAGCAGCACACTCCTGCATTTCCCACCTAAACAGAGGGCATTTCACGCTTGAACCTCAGTTCTGAAGCGGCACCTACAATCAACAGATGGGCACGCTAGCCGTGAACGTGTGTTGTAAAAAGATCCAGGAAGAAGGCAGAAGAGATGACAACTGCTCAGGACTTGTGCAAGTTCTCATTTCTGTGGCCTCCACAGGACTAAAGTCTGTAGTAACTTTTGCCAAAACAAGTCCTGCTTCAACATCACACCAGACACTAACATCTTAGAAAGGACATTGAAAACATCTGCTTTGTACAGCTAGCAGCACGGCTTGTCTCAAAGGCTGGATGCTCACCTGAACGCGTACATAAACGACCACATCCACAGGGAAGGACGAGTATGCGGATGTTGAGGATGACACCAACGATGTCGTGGACTCTTCTAAGGGATCCTGTATATCGAATTGTCCCACGTCTTCATCCTGTGAGCTCACGGCTGTTAACAAGTACAAGAACTCATTGGAAGGTGGAATACAGAGGGCGGTGCAGTCCTAGGCCACCGGAAGATACAGCAGAACACTAGAACACACACAGCTTACCTGTGTAGTTCCTTTCAATGGGTGTAATTGGAATGGTTTCCAGAGCTTTTTCTAGAAAGTCCAGCAAGCACGGGCTAATCACCATCTCCTCTGGCAAGGACTGGAGCGCAACCCACGCGTAGAGTTTTGCCGTTTTCACTCCACCACTTCCTTTTCCTTTGGCTGCAACATTTAAAAGATGAATTTGTCTGCTGTAGCATCACTCAACAGTAACCAACAAGCGCTAGAAGTGCCTTCGTAACTAAGACCTGTTCCCTCTAATTGTCTGTATCACCATCTGAAAAGGCAGAAGTCAGACTGGCTCGAAAAACTTGACTCGTAAGTTTCCATTAAGGAGACGGTACAAACCCAAATCTCAGCCTGTCACGCTGTAACTCCCTCACGCGTGCTCTTGGCCAAACTCTGCCACTGTCACCATCCTCCTTGGTAAAACACAGCACTGAAATCAGACACACAGCTGCTCTCCAGACACACGATGCAAAGCAACCAGGGCTACTGGGAGTGCCAGTGGGATTAGGAGGAACAAGTACATGGATCTGGGCAGAAAGGCAGTTGGAACGGAGAGAGAAAACACGTCACCACATCAAAACTGTCAGTGGCAAATCCCACTCAGAGGAACTGAAGATGCTAAGCGAGCAGTTTTAACAGCTTAGAGCTAGCCAGAGCGTAAGCTGATAGAAAGGTTCTTGTGTCCTAAACCTGTGCAAGAGCTGGCACTTCAGCCCATCCTCAGCAGAATACATAGACACGTGCCGAAGGGGGTGGCACCAGCTCCACTACTGCCTCTGCGAAACAAGAGCTGTGAAGGATAATGACACTGACTTGAAAGTCTCCAAAACAATGATAAACATTCACAAAACTACGAAAGCAGAGATTTAAAAAGCTTTTAATTTGCTAAACAAACAAGCACTGCCTTTTAATCCTACGCCAACTGCTCTATCTAGTGCCTTGGCCTCAGCTGTTATCCCATCTTGCTCTTACTGGGGCCTAGGAGAATGAGACAAAGGCGGTTCCCCTCCAGAAGAAAAGCAGTATCAGAGAAGTAGCACAAACAAGAAGGAGTGTGCTTCACACACATTCAAACTAAGAAATATTTCTCAAAGCCCAGTGCATAAAGGAACACAGCAGTTCCAACTACTTGGGGAGACATTTACACCATCGTATGGGCACACTTCCATGAGCCCCCCCCAACTGTAGGATTTGGAGCCATTCAGACAACGAGACCAGCACGTGGTAACAACTAACGATAGGAAAGAAGACAGGGCAATACGGAGCACAACTGAGGAGGAGCAGTCGAAAAGGATGGATGCTCGAGTAAGAGCTACTATTTCAACAGCAGAGATAACCGGGGAAGGTGTTCTCTCCCAGCATCTCCACTGGTTTGATCGGCCAAAACACCGCGCGCGCACACACACACACGCACATTGTTTTCAGTTATTAACTTTACCTGACAGTAACATTTTTAAACACGAGGCCAAAACCGGGTTAAGTTGCACTTGCATGCTGACAGAGAGACGAGTCAGTGTCTCAGAAGTCAGAGGAGCAATCTACACACCTCTAGATCTGACACGACGTGGAACAGACTCCTGCTTCAAAACAGGAAGCACTGGAGACACCCCTTTTAGTACTAGACCACACTACTCCAAATCACAGTTATTTTAAGGTCTGCAGCAACTGCACACTGCAGCAGTATTCTGATTAATATGAACACAGCCCAACAGCGGCTTCAGTACTACAAGAAAGAACCCCGGAAGCAGTCATTTATCCGTTACTGGTGCAGCAGAAGGCACTTAAATGCTCCAGGTATTTTTCCAACAGCGCGATGCGCAGAAGGAAGGATTCACCTGAGTAAAGCAGTTGGTCATCACTTCTGAAACAGATTCTTGGAACACTGCTTTGCAGTAACCAGCAATACTGTGTTAAACAGCAACGAGGGAGATGGCAGCAACAGGCCACTGCTGGGATTTCCAGACCACAACAGAGATAGTGCCCAGACTGCTTTGGCCAGAGAGTTCTGAATGCAGCTTCACAAACTGCTTCCACGCTTCTGGGTCTGTATTTGTGCAGCCAAAGTTGAGACTTGATAAATACAGCTCCTCGGGTGTTACACAGCCAGATCTAGAGCTGGTAGATGCCATGACAGAAAGAGCTCGAGCCATGACAGTCAGAGAAGGTTACTGCCTGTAAGTACCTGATGGGATGGGTGGGGGTTGGGGAGGAAGTAAGGTGTTAGTCTTGCTGTGGACAGTGCTAGACAGAGGAGGAGATGTGGCAGTGTCTTTCATACCATACAGCTTGGACTCTTTGGAAAGGGTTCTTGGCAAAGAGGAGCCTCGAGAAGTATTTGGCGACTCGGTCTTTAAAGTCTTAGAGTTGTAGTGCAACTGGAAAGCAAAGAAAGATCAGTTTACTTCATGCCGGCAGCTCAACTCGCGTGGCACACTTCGGTGTCTTTCCTCCCCTTCAGAACGTTTCCTGCCACTGTTCACAAAAACGTCCCCGTAGGACACGCTACTGCCCAACCCGTGCTTGGCAGAAGCAGTTAGTGCCCGCAGAGATCCGAAATCTTTGCACAAAAAGACAGTGAAGATTTAAAAAACCCAGAACAAGCAAACACAGAGAACCAGAGGCTACAAACGACTTCGCAACAAGGCCTCAAGGTTGCTGGTCAGTTCTGCGTCACCACACAGATCCTGCGCCACCAGCTCTGTGCTCCTGTCTGCATCTGCCCACCGCACCGCTTGGTGGACGGCAGGACCGCAGTGCTGAGCACCGGCACACGTTAGGTGGCATAAAAAAATCAGCTAGGCAAGTATTCCAGGACTTCACGGCTACTCTACAGGCATCAAGCACCATCGATGGAAACACCGAACACATCATCTGCAGAGAAGGTTTGGTTCTGCCCGAACTTGACTCGGAGCAGCAGGCAGGACCCGACGTGTAACTGCTGTCGCTGACGACGGCCTGGGGCACTGGAAAACGGGCACGTGCGGCCCTTTCGCGTTGAAAAACCAGGCTGTTCCCGGTGAAGGATGTCACTTACAGCACCGCTTCAGCTGCACTACTGCAGGTTTCCACGTCGCAGTGACGCACTCTTCCTGTCCTTACTCTACAGGACTTCAAATCACTAATACAAGAGTATTTCTTAGGGGACCACTTCTTACTCGGAAATGGAAATCATGACAAAACACCCAGGAGCGTGAACAGTCTGTGCGAGCACGATCTCTGAAAGGACGGCTTTTATACCAAGACTCCGGCTGCTGTAACAAGCAACACTGATAACGCAGTGGGAGAGCTGCACGCGTCAGCGGGCCACCTCTCGGGCTGCCCTTCCCAGTAGTTACTGACACCGAGCAGGGCTTCCTTCATTTAGAAAGGCCATAACAACAGCAATTACCTGGCAGGTTAGATGCTTTTCAGTTCAACTTTAGACACCACAATAGGATGAGAACTCATTCCTTTTCTTGTCATTATACATCCCTGTTTCTAAGGGAGCACCGTTTGACACGGTCCTAGTTTGGATGGGACACACTAGGTTTTGGGGGTTTTCGTTGCCTCTAAGAAAACAAAGGCCAGAGCCCAGCCAGCGTTCAGCGCAGCGCTACAGAAATCACTGCTCCTGTTTTAGCAGTGTCTACACAACTGAGAGAAGACCGTGCCGCGATGCTCTGCACACGCTGCAAAAATCGTTCTGAAATCAGAGAGAAAGAGCCGGGGCTTCTCTGCTGAGCTGCACCCTCCTTTTACCTTCACATCCACCCCAGGAATATAAAACACTGTTGTTTCCACATCACTAGGTTTTGTCTGCAGAGATGACGGTACTTTCTTGCCCGCAAGTAAGTGACTCGTAGATGCATAATTAGTTTGCAATTTCTTCTTTTTCGAGGGAGATTCTTGATCCAAACTTCTGGAACTCCGATCATAGCTCCTGAAACGAACACACGGCAAGCTTAATGCCGATTACAGCAGCGAGAGCGTTCAAAAGACTTAGAGGTGCCTAAAATACATCTACAGTATCTGCATCTTATTAAGACAAAGGATCCCAGCACATTTTAACCATCAGAAAAACACGTGAGCCCTCAGAGATCACAAGAAAACACACAAGGAGCCCCGCTACTAGTCAAAGCACCACGCGGATCTGCAAAGATGTGAAGTTACTACTTCAGAGGCTGCAGTTCTGATAACCTAGGGTTTTGTTTGTGTTGAGTCCTGCTAAGCAAACACAACTCCCCGTGCCATGCTCAACCATCACTGAGCTGCTACTTTTGGTGATGCACTGCCTCGCAAAGCGGTGCAACTCCTTCCAACAAAGGGACGCTGTATCTTCCGTGCTTTCCAACAGGGCACCACTAGGGAGCCATCACCTACTGAGCACGTGGGCAGGACTCAAGAGGTAGAGACACCCGATGGCCTCAGCCTCTAAAGCAGCCCCTGTTCTTCACAAGGCACTTTACCTTCGCAAGCTGATGTCATCGTGTTCTTGCTGAAGCATTGTAGGGTGCAGCACACACTTTCCACAGTCAATTTCGACCCTGATATCAAGTTCAAAGTCAATATTTCTCTCCGTGGTTGTGCCAGTCACACTGCGGTTGGCAGGTGTTGTTGGCCAGCGCTCAGTGAACAGCTGGTGCACAGCAGCGAAGCCGGTCGCTTTCTTGCGGGAGGCGCTCCTGCACAGGAACGTGTAAGACCGCATGTCAGCAGGGCACTGCGCTGGGCAGATGGTGGGTGGTGTTCTCTGCCACGTCCACACTCAGTGGATCGAGAGCTTTTCTGGAAAGAACTTCTCAGACACGCAGCACTACATCAACTCATCTCCCACTAAGGCATTCCTAGGTGTCCTGACTTAGAACAGGGTACCACGAAGAACTACGCCTCTCGTAGCCCCTCAGTCCAGAAAGCAATGAAGAGACACGTACAGGGGGTTTCCTGTCCGCGAACACTGACGCCATCTCGTGCGCTCTGTGGAGGCGCAAGCACTGGATCAGACTGAAGATTACGCTGCGCCTGGCAAACCCGTCACAGAATCACAGACCTTCAGGGGTTGAGAGGGACCTCCAAAGACCATCGTGTCCAAGCCCTCTGCCAGAGCAGGACCAGAGCTAGGGTGGATCACTCAGAAAGGCATCCAGACAGGTCTGGAAAGTCTCCAGGGAAGGAGATTCCACACCCTCTCCATGGAGCCTGTTCCAGTGCTCTGCAATCCTTGCAGTAAACAAGTTCTTCCTGATGCTGAGCTGTGCTCTGGCTTGAATCCACTGCCTCTGTCACTAATTCTACTCAAACCTGCCCCACACCTTGAGTAACTCACTTCTCTCAAGTTCTTCTACTCTGTTCCAAGCCCTAACACTCCTAAAAGCGGTCTCCTTTTCCCGGCAGAACCCCTCCTTCCCTCGCAGTAACCTCTGCTGCATACAGCCTCCCCTGTCTTCCACAGACACACTTCAGGCAAAACTCAACCCATCGTCAGCAACACATTGTGAAGTCTGTATCTCAAGGCACTGCCTTCGTCCCCGCGGCCTTCCTCAGAAGCGTTACTTACGGCGGCTTCCTGTAAAAATAGGCCCTTTCTCTTTCGTGGTCATCCTCCTTCTCAGAGTCCTCACTGCTTGACGACAAGCTGTCATCCCGGCGTCCCTCTTCAGGCTGGAAGGGAATGCCAGGTGAGAAGACTACCGGAGTTTTGGGTGAACCAAACACCGAGCACGAGCCTTCACTAGCAGACGAGTAATGGGAGGGACCACCGATAGTTACAGACAGAAGGTCCATTTCTGTCTCCTCTGGAAACTGATCACAGAAAGACAAAGACAAGTTAAATTTCCACGGCAGCATTTCCATTCAGAGTGCACCAGACAGCTCTGGAAATACAAAAGCAAGAGTGGTGTGAGAAATCCAGACTCCCAAGGTCCTCAGAACAGAGAGCTAGCAAGTGGCAAAGCTGCAGGACAGATTGAGAGAAAGAAAGAAAACCTTGGTGGGGAGGCATTTGCCAGCGCCTAGGGATGGTGCTCAGTCCATCGTGCTCTGGCCAAGTCACAACAGCAGGAGGAATGGAAACGTCTCATCTCAATTTTTCAAGTATTGGGAAAGAAAAGAACAGAGGACAGCAAAAATCATCACTCCCCGTGGCAGATGGGCTGAGGCGTTAGTGAGGCACGTGCAGGACGCTAACGCAGAATGTATGGCACCCCGCTGCGGTCCTAGGCTGCACCCTTGGGCACACGAGCGTTAACACAAGACCCTCTCTTGGCCTCCTGGTCCTCACATCAAACATGCCACAGGCACCACACGAGCAGTTTTCCAGCACTAAGTGAAAATGCCCGTAACAAACGTGGCGCAGCCTTCGTTTAACCCCGGCACTGCGCACGCAGCGTTACTGCGGAGCCGCTCAACCATCTGTGGGCCCAAACGCAGAGCTCTGCTGAGCAACTGGCAGGCACCGTCGTCAGGAAGACGGACGCCGTCTTCCATAGTCAGCGCAGGCTGTGCCGGTGTCTGACAGCGTTCTGCCACGCGGACACAACGCCAGCTAACTGGGTTTACAGGAAACAACAAACGAAGGGAGGATCACTGTGGGATGTGAACACTGAAATTCCACTGCCTGAGCATCAGTGCTCGCTGCCAAAAATCACCGGTTTAGAATCCATGCTTCATCTCCACCCCTCGCAGAAACAGGAACTGGTTTCCTAGGAGCTCGAGGTGAAGCTGAAGAGAGAAAAAGCCTGTTAACAGCTCTTGAGTTTGGTGGGGGGTTTTGGCTTTTGTCTGGTTTGTGGGTTTTTTCTTGTGGTTGGGTTTATTTCAAGGAAGAAAGTATTTCCCCAAAATCTTCCCTAGAATTATGTTCAAGGTATTTCTAAAGCTCTGCCATTTATCGTCTGGGTATCGCATCTTGTCACGTTCCCTTCCCACACTACCTGGAAACATCCTACCCCGCGTTACGTGGAGGAGCTGCACGGGAACGCAAGTGCGAGCAGCCAGCCTCCTCCCGAGCAATGACATCCCTGCAGTCCCGCAACACAAGACAACAGACCGGGTGAAGGCACGGCCACCGACCGGCCGGAGCACAGGGCAAGGCTGCGCTTGCACCACTTTACAGCAGCCTTGACCACTCTGCAGAAAGGCACGAACGAAATTCCAGCACCCCGCACCAGCCAGCCCATTTGTGGTCTACACGAGGGTTTGCGGAAACGCTGCGGCCAATCCCCCCGCCATCAGCCCTGCTCTGCTGCCCCGCCAGACTCCCTCGCACACGCGCCCGGTGCTGAGGTACATTCTGTTTAGCTGAGAGCAACAGAGGCGAGACACTGCAAAGCGCTTCTCTGCGAGAGCGGTTAGTTCTCTGGCAAAGAACACTTGTTTCTTCTCAGAAGTACCTGAAAATACCCTTCTCCTGGGCAGCTGGACTGTGCAATCCCCAAAGCTGATTTGTTGAACTTAATGAGAAGAGGGGGGAAATGAGAACACTTAGGTTAATCTCAGCCACGCAAACCCAACGCAACAGGAGCATTTCGGCACGAGACAACGTCGCAACAAACAAACAAACCCAATGGGTCAACAACAGTCCTTCCTTCTGAAACACGGAGAGCGCTACGCCTGCAGAGCCACAGCAAACTAAGACCCATTTCCAGAGCTCTGCAGATACTCTGGTCTGACACAGCGAAGAGCAGGTGGTGCTCTGCACGCTCCTGATGGATTCCACACTAACTGAACCACTGCTCTCAGCAAAGGAGCCCTGAACACTTTCAAAGATCCCTAAAGATACAACTCATTTCTGCGCTAACAAACCAAACACATTTCTTTTCTATCAAAACAAATTATGTTCCCAAAGCCACCTGTGATGTGAGGCACATACTAGCAGAGACAGGCAGACACAAACCCACCCCGAGCCAAGCGGTTCAGATCGGCCTGGCTAACCTCTCGCGGACCCGTGACCGATGTCTACAGAAAACATAACGACATAGCACATGACACAGCTCTTACAGAATCCTGGACGTTGAAAGTTACTCTTGGGCCAGGAGATGCAGCGTCCACACGGATATCCGGGAGGTCTTCGCTGTCTCCTAGTCGAGAGCTGTGGGCAGAATCAAAACACAAGACAATTGTTTTCATTTCCCAAGCTTTTCTATTTAACACTTAAGAAAGCAGCAGCTCCCGAGTTCTAAACTCGAGTGTGCCAGCGCGTATCCTGGAAGGCGCCACTGTACAGCCGCGGCCTGGCTCAGCAGCTGTGACGCGGTGGAACCAAACCAACACCTGTTACACAGGTGACTAGAAGAACCTTTTACGCATCAAACAAAGACAAAGATTCCTTCTTTCTTCGAACGACAACAGCCCTTTTTGAAGGCAGCTGGCTGCAAACCCCGTGTAGAGAGTACAAGAACTACGCGACGCCATTCATTCCGACAGCTGTTCTTTCAGCGTGTAGGGGCAGCAGGGTTCTGCAGAGAACCCCAAGCTGTTGAACAGCCAGGCACCCAAAACTGTCGTCTTCTAGCGCCGCCACAGACAGCTGCTGCCCACAGCAAGCAGGCTCTTGCAGCTCGACCCAGGTGCTCGCTGCACTGCTACGTGCACTGCCGTGGCCAGCACCGATCTCACTTCTCCAGCAGCTTACCTGGCCCTGTCCATTCTCTTCAGAGGTGGCCTTCCTGATGCCGAAATACTCTTGGACCGGCTGTAACTGGGTTTGTAGCTGAGACCCCATTTGTCTTTCAAGGAGGCAGCCTGAAAGCAAGGCGATATTTGCAAGCGGCAGCCAAGAACGCACCAACTGCAACACACACACACAGGTGCTGCCCGTAGACTCCAAAGACTTCTTTTCCCCAGCAGTGAGGGAGGGCGCTACCCGTGCCCGCCACCAACTCCGTCCTGCTCCTGGACACGTGTTCACCGCGCGTACCCCCATCACCCGGATGGACTCCCTCCTAGCTGCCACTACACGAACAGAAGAACATGAGCTACAATAAGCACCGACAAGGAAGTATTTGAAAAGCTGCCAGGGGAAGGCGTAACTGACATCTTCAAATACACATTTCTCTGCCTGTGTCTTGTCAGTCTGCAAAGAAAACCATCACAAGAGAGAAAAAGCTTTCCCCACACCCTCCTGAAAGTCAGTGGGTTGCTGAACTACTTGGCAACCCTAACCTTTGCTTTAATCGACTTGCAGGACAGCAATACAGGACGGGAGCGTTACGACAGTCTCAAGGCAACTGCTCACCCTCATACTGGATCTCCGTAGCTTTTTACGGACGTCTCGCCGGATGTCATTCACAGCCACTGACTCCAGCTGCTGGTAGCGCTGAATTTCTTGATTTATAGTTCCTTCACTTGCACCCAATTTTCTAGGGACAAACCACAATTATCTTACAAACAGGTCACATCTTTCTCACCGCTGCAAAACCTGGGACGAGATGACGTTCTGCTTTCCCGGAGAACTACTCCATCTACTCTTTCTTCACTCGTGACCAGTGCGAAATACATTTGCAGAAGGCTCCCTGCTTTGTGACACAACTTTTTCTCAGGTACATTTTCTTCCTGAAGAGGATTCTCTGACGCTGAGGTTTGTCTCTGAGTGACTTCGCAGAGCAGGGACGGGATGTTGAACAAACTAGCACGCAAGGAGACCCCAAACAAAGGAGCTACCACGACAGCACTAAGATGGAGAGTAAGAGTGGCTACGCAGCAGCTCTCTTGCACCGCAGTAAGGAGACTGAGGACCTTCTAAACCCTTTCAGTCCCATGACAGACGTTTAACTAAAAACCTAATAACAAGTCTGAGGATTGCCATCAGGATGAATAAAAACCCTCCTGCTCCAAGAGCCCGCCTGTCACGGGGGGAACGACTGGCTTCTCTAGTGCATGACCTTCTGCAGGAGAAACACACCACTAAAGCATTTGAGAAGGCTCTGTAAAGCCCCATCCATTTAGCAGGAGCCACTCTTGGCTGCAGTGTTCCTGAGCTGAGAGAAGGCAGGTACCAGCCAGAACTTCCATTCTTGGACTTGGGCCAGACAAAAAAATTTGAAATAATTCTTTTGTCGAAGCTCTCCCAAACACAGCACAGGGGACTAGTCAATCTAAACCTTTTCTTCTTTCAGTGAACAAGACTAAGCTAATCACAGTCACAGAGTCCTACATCCTAGTGGTCACCATGACCATAAACCAGGAGTGAGCTACAAATGTGAGTCAACAGAAAACCAACGATACTCAGCCACTGTGGCAGAGAACCAGAAAGAGGACAATGTGATGCTTGGGGAAGAGCTTGAGAAATATGAGCGAGCCCTCGTGCTTACAGTTTGGTCTAACTCAACCCAAAAACAAGTTCAATTTTTAAACCCGGACAATGATTTCCACTCGACCACCACAATGCAGCGAGACACGGGCTGAGAAGAGAACGGGGAAAGAGGCCAGCTGCAGTGTAGTCCTGAGCTTGGTGCAAGTGAAAGGGAAGTCCAACTTACTTTAAGTCATCAATTACTTTAGCTTGCTCGTTGAGTTCTCTGATATCAACTAAACGCTTCACAAATTTCCTTCCTCGCTGGTCTCCAGTTTGGATGCTAGACGCTGCCTGCCGTCGGTGATCAACAATCTCCTACATAAAATAAACATTTAATCAACACCCTCCTCAAAAGTAAGACACAGGTACAAGTGGACAACAGACAAAGCGAATTTCACACCTTCAAATCGGGGCTAGAGCATGCAAAAGAATCAGTGTCATCTCAAAAGGCAGCTGATTGGACGCTCTCCCAGTGATCCAAACCCCATCATTCAGTTAGATACACCGAACTACAACGTACGTGTCCCCACGAGCAGGATCTGCCTGCTTTCATGTGTGACCTGTCAGACTGAAGAGAATCACACTTCGCTGACCCCAACAGATATTCTACAGGAACAGAGTATCGATGGGTGGGGGGGCTCAAACCCAGCAGGTGATTTACTATCCGCTGCCCAAACGTTAGCTTGCGTGCATCTCCACAAAGCGAACCTCCTCCTGATTTCTAAACAACAAACAGGAGCGTCACAGTTCCGAGGTGATGTTTTCACTCTGGGCGGGCAAGACACACTTAACACAGCCACTAAAGATCATCTATCAAAGCACTTCAACGTGAAGCCGTAAAAGCAAGTCAGCAGCACGTCGGGTAGAAACATCAAGAAAGCTCTCTGAGATTGACTCAAGACAGTCACTTGCTCTCCTGCTACGAAAACCTCTCTGTGGCCACAGCACTTCCAACTGCTACCTGACGTTTGCTATCACCCTTCGTATTTTCAAATCCCGATCACACCAGTAAAAATGTCACCTGTGATTTCTTGCCTTTTAAAAATGGAGTTAGAAACAACAGTTCTGTGACCTAGAAGGAGTGCTGGACAACTCAAGGCTAGGACCTTGCCATTTGACTAAAGACTTCCTCCAGCTATTAGCACTGGTTTGGGTTGATGCACTTACCGCGTGTATTGTGGGAGACATAGTGTCGACCTCATCCTCATCAGAAAGGTCAGCTATGTTCACAGAGTTGAGATCAGCAATGTCATCGATATCTTCTTCTCCTGTCAACGTTGTGAGGGTGTTGCCTAAAGCATTCAGTCTTTTCCCAATGTTTGGGTCCATGTGAACGTCAATCCCGCACATCTTCCACAGCACATTTAGGGTCCAGGTTCCAGCACTGCTACTTTCTGAATTGAAAGAAAAACCAGAACGACCTCATTGTGCACCTTTAGCAAACAGCCCCCTGCGCAGCCAACTAGCCCAGACAGTTAACTAGCTTATCAGCAGCAAAGAACTGGTTTTTCTGCCCACTCTGAGAAACAAGGTCTTGTTTTTCCTCCTAAACGGCCTCCCCGCAGTTTGTGCCACTGACAATCTCATTGGAGGTGACTTTTCTAATACGTGCAGCATGGTTTTTACTTCGCCTCAGGAAGATCAGCAAACAGGGGACTAAAAGGACAACTGCAGGGATGGGGAACACTGCCGACGCAAAGGCCGGGCAGCAAGCAGCAGCCGTGAGGACCAAGACAGAGACCGCCAGGTACTTCTGAAGTTGTCCAAACAAATCAGCAGGAGAGACTGGGAAAAGAGCCGGCTTGTGAGGAACAGAAGCTGCCTCTGGAAGAGGTGAGGGAGGAATGGGAGCTCAGGACAAGAAGTGGCAGCATTTGCAGGCCTGGAAGGTCCAGCAGTCTGTAGGACAGGAAGCAGCAGGACAACAGCACGGTTGCACAGAGGACATCCACCAAGCAAAGAGCAACACTAAACAAAACCAAACCCAAGCCACCAATTGAACTGCAACCCGGTTAATGGACTGAAACGACGCGTTTTACGATGCCTGAGTTATACAGGACTTGATTTCTTCTACACTCTGCATTACCTGCTGCAGCCTGGCCCGTGGTCCTGGAACACACTTCGTACGTGCCATCTGGCACAACGCCTGCAGGAGACACGGGAAGCGCAGACAACGGTTAGGAAAACAGCCCTTCCCAATCCCACCGCAGCAGTCTCCTGCCCTCCTCAGTGAAAGCATTAGTGGTGCTGCACAGGAGGCTTAGTCCTCATTCCCATCAAACGACTACGTGCAGTCACTCTGCTTGGTGGCATCCAAGTTTACATCAGCTTAAAAATCCACGTAAAATCTTCACCGCAATCTGTTAAACCCTTGAACTGCTGCAGACTTGGAGGGATCTTCTGCAGTAATATAGCAGTAATGCACCCAACTCCTCAAGCATCTCCTGGACAGAACCTCAGTGCTCACCGCCCGACTCACTGCAACAAAGCTGTCACTACCAAGAACAACAAAGGAACATAACCTTCTATCTCCACAGGACTTCGCTTTCCATATACCACAGTCTTTTCCTTACCTTTCTGGGGAAAGTTCAGCAGTTTTACCCTTACCCATGAGTTTAAAAAGTGAATTTGTATCTGAAATACCATCGTCCTGTATGAAATCAGACCCACTTACATGCATTCATGACGAGATCTCCTCTGATTTCTGGTTTCCAGTCATCCCAACTTGTCTCAAAGCCATCAGCAAAGCGGATGCAGAAGTTTTTAAAGTGACCTTTGCTAACTAAAGACTCTGAGGAGCAGGCAGTGATTAGTGTGCTTTCAATCGTCAGGACTAGAGCAGAGCCAGTGTCCAGATCTGCAGTGTGGTTAGACTGGGACACAAAACCACAGAGAGAATTGTTTAAACAAACAAACAAAGGAGAACATCATCTCAAAGCCAACAGTTTTCTGTCTCTAAAGCGAAAGGATTAATTGTCGCTTGTGATGGAAGCTTCCAAGAAAATACATTCCATCTGAAACGGCTCCAAGGGCTTTCCAAAGTCTGGAGCCCACTAAGCTTCTCAACAACGCACGCAGCAACTGATCCGAGCACAGCCCGGTTCTTCTGAGCAGAACGCGGCTGTTACAAGCGATGGCGTTAGCGCAACTACCAGCACCCCGTGGCCCCTGCGTTTTGCGTAGAAATGAAAATCACACAGCTGGACACAGAAGCCAGGTACCACACAGAAACAGAATTCAGCAGACTACAACCAGTCACACTGCTTCAGACGCTCTGCTCACCTGAGGGGTGTTGGTGATGGGCAGGCAGATTCCCAAGTCATTGACAGTCAGCTGAAGAAAGAGGGTCCCGAAAGCCTGGGCAGAGGTCTGTTGGATTCCAGGCAGCATATCCACTACTTCCTTTGTGGCCATGTGAATGTCTTTGTGCAAAGCCATCCTCTGTTCGTTCCAGTTGTCATAGGCAGCCTTGTAGTTCAGCCAGAACAGCACGGCTTTACGAAGAAAGCAGGGACGCGCGATTAAATTGACGCACATCAAACCAAAGCGCGAGAGCACGCTCACTCAAGTTACTCCTCTGCACTTTGGTGTTTTCCCATGGCTGTAGGGCAGTGGACGTACAACAGTGGACACACACACACACACACACACACTCTCAGGATCTAGTGAAGAGGCTCACGCTGCAGAGGACAAGATGGACAAGGCCAACCATTTAGCACAGAAATGAGCACATTGAAATAGAGAAAGTGATGCTGTTCTCAGCAATAGTCATTTGTGAAGACTGACAAATGCGACTTCCTTCAAAACGTGTGGAAACCGAACACCTCAGCACATGGAAACCTTGGCCTTAGGGATCATTAACCTGTTGGCAGGCAGCAGAATTCCCAATTTGTCAGCCACCTCGTGTTTCGATTTCAGAGGCTTACACTCCATCACTAATCAAGCCTCGTGGAAAACAAAGCGGTCACCTCAGCACAAAGACAAATCCGCAGCAGTTGTCTCTTCCATACCTCTGTCGAAGGCCACAGGCTGAGCAAAAACAATCGGTCTGTTCAAAGTGATGAGCACAGCTTCTCTATCTGACGAGCCACTGATTTCCTCTCGGAGAGCGTTTCTTAACCCAATTCTCGTCTTGAAATAGGCAACTTGATGAAAGTCTGAGCCAGCTTCTTCATAAACCTTGAAATGTTGAAAAGTGGGAAGGGGGAGGGGGTTTGCAGTGCAGGGGGGTTCAGGGACAGGAAGAACAGTCAGAGTATTGCTTCTGACAACATGCAAAGTTACAACAAGTAGTAAATGTCTCCTGTCCCCTTTTCCTCTTCTAGCCGAAGCCTCCTTGAGAAGATTCACTTTTCTCACATAAAATTCTGATTGCAGGGTTGCTCCTCCTTATTTATTAAAAACTACTAGGTCAAATAACAACATAACCAGATCCTCCACTGTGACTGTTTCTAGGCATCACAAAGTATTTTCATGTCCTGGAATTGGTGGTGACAGGGACCAGGGGGCTTAAGAATCCAGGTCGTGACACAGGTCTAGTCAAGTTTAGACCTTGCCTGACCTTGTTACTTCCTTCACGTAAGCTAAAAATAACAGGAATCCAAACTTCTCCTTGACTCAGTAACAAGAGCGTTACTGCGGCAAAGGACTAACGAGTTGTAAGTACGAACGGCAAAGAAGACACAAACCCAAACAAGCCAAGAGCTCACCCTTGACTCCTTGTCAGCCTTCGCAATGATTTGTTAGCTCTCCTAGAAAGTTGTCTCCAGTCAGCTCTTGGCTCAAATGAGAAGGTTTAAGTGACTATTTAACCAATACACTAGGAAGACGTACTGAGGAAGGACGTCTCCACTGCGCTGTACTGCAGAATGCTCACAGTCTTCTAAGAGAAGATGTTCAGCACTAACCTGATGTTTAACAATCTGCCCCAGTGCCAGATTTAAGTCCACCTGACACTTCCCAAACAGTTTGAGGTAGCTGCTACTTCCAGGCATCGCTTTGGTTTGCAGTCTATTCGAGAGCTCAAGCTCTATCAATCCAGTTTCAAATCTCACAGCTCGCATGGAGGGGGTTGTAGCTGTCACCTGAATTCCCTAAGGAACATGGAAGGTACAAAGTTATCAGGAAGAAGAGAAGGGGGAAAATACTCAAACAACAAAAAACCACGAAGAAACCTTTTTCTCTGGTCAGCAAAAGAGAAAGAGGAAATATTTGGCTGTCAGAACGCAAGGCACTAAGCTACTTTGAAAGGTGACAGGTCCGTTTCTTCAAGCAGAGTACTCCTCACTCCATAAGGTTTGAGGTAAAAACCCAGAAGCCACGAAGAGCATCAAGGACCACCGTTTTGGCACCACAAAGTTACCTTAAACTGTAGACTCAGCGAGTAAAGAAGGATTTTCGGTTTGTCCCCGTCAGTTGTGCCGTCATGTTCGTTCCAAAGAGGTATCGGCTGCTCCCCCCCTGCACACAGCAAACACAGCGTGAGGAAGGAAGGCACTGGTGCGGACTCTGCTTCTTGAACAGCTCTCTACTACAAATCAGGGCAGCGTCGTGTTCCTCCCTCCTGGAAAACTTCCTGCAGGGAAGCTCAAAGCTCGTGGAGTTCTCCACAAGGCATCTTCCTTGGTGTCACGCACCAGGCGTCTCCTGATTAACCGACAGAAGAATCAATCGCTCTGCCAAACGCTGTGCAAACTGCGTGGAGAGAGGACGCCGAGCCGGACTGTTTTTCAGAGACACTCGGAGGAAAGAGCGCTCTCAAGGCGGGTTATTTCGGCAGCTGCTTCCTGCTCCTGGCATCAGGTCATCCCATGCTCCATAGCCCCATAAGCCCTGAAGTGAGGGGTCAACGTTGCCTGAAGTTCTCCCTGGGATCTGAACTCTGTTCAGGCGTGGTTTAGAGGAAGGGCTTGCTGCTGGGAAAGGCTGAGCCATTAATTCTCCCTGCGAACGCCAGTTCTTCCACTCACAGGCTGACGGCGGCAAGAACAGGCGCTTAAGCAACGGACAGGAAGGCCAACCAACCACCACAGTAAACTTTTACCATCGCATTTGGAATCAAACAGTCTTAACCATCTCCATCCCATCCTCCTCCCCAGACATTCTTAACTAGGGCAATACAAAACTAGAATGGTAGCCCAAAGGCTCTGAGAAGACAACTAACTCATCTTCCAGATACCCTCCACATGCTAAACAGAGGCTGCTTTTGCAATGACGTTTAGTAATCGAGTTTCTGAAGCAGCCAGTTAAGAAAGAGAGAAGAGATGATGTTCTTAACCAGAATTCCTCCACTATACCCTCCAACAATTTTCTTGAACGAATCCAAACGTGAAGCTGGGTTCGACTATGTACACGAGCTAGTGCCGAGCACTGTGTTACGGGCGGCGTGAGAGCTGACACCAGCACCACCCGCCGCTTGCACGGCACTCATGAGGGCAGCTGCCCGCGCTGCTTGACTCGGTACTCGTGCAGGTTTGACCGGTATTATCGACATCTTGGTGCAAGGGAAAAGCCACTGCGCTGCGCTGCGCTGCGCTTCGCTGACAGGAATCCTCAAGCCATGGCAATGAGCTTGCTGCAAGCTAGCAGGACCAAAGCTGCTTTCCACCCCCACTCTCCTACACTCGGTGCCAGAACCCGCGGGCGGCTGACCGCACTCCTGCAGAATTAGCCCGACGCGGAAGGCAGCAGTAACTCCTCAGAAACCATCAGGCTGCTCCCTGCAATGCAAACTGGCAGCCTGGAAAAGCAAAGCACCGGTACAGGTAACAGGCTTCTCACAGAAAAGCAGAGGAGAGACCAAAGCCTAGAGAGTGAGAATAGCTGGAAAAGAACCCTAACACTGGCCTGTGCCTCACTGCTCTACGTTCCTCGGTGAAATCAGTTCTAATAGAGCAACGACAGCTGATGAAGGTCTACTCTTCCTCTAGGTGTTCCCTTACTGACCAACGCGATTGCATTTCGCAGGGTGCAATTTACTTGCTTCTTTACTCCTCAGGGACCCCGACGCTTTCCACTTTCCGTCTTCTGACGCCCTTGAGGGCCTGTGACATGAGCCACGCGCTTGGTTTGTGCACACAGACACCCCTATTGCTTAGTTACCACCTTTTAGCTTATCTTTCCCCACAGTGAGACAGCTAGTACTGAACCTTCCCCCCAGAAATCAGCTGCACTTCCGCTGCAGCGTGGGTACGATTTTCTCTTGGTGCAGCTGCTGGCCCTGAGACGAACGTGCTGGGATTGTTCTACAAAACGTAGTGTTACGAGCTCATTTCACAGAAGAACACGGAAAGGTCATCTCAGAGACAGGCACAGAGGTTACAGTCCAGAACGACAAGTTTGGACCCTGCTCCCCAGTAAAACCTCTTGTTTCTAACAAAGCTGCAAACACTTCCAGAGCCCCTGCTATTATTTCAAACTCCAGCTTTGCTGCCCGCTTCTCGCTCAGAGTGACAGATGTGAAGTTGTGCTGTCTGTGAAAGAAACAGCCAGTCTCAAGAGCTCTGCAAATGCTGCCGCCAAACAAGGCTCAAGGACCTCACTCCAAGTCGGTTTTGTGTGTTCTGCTTACCCGAGACCTTCTGGATGACTTCGTTGACTTCCTTCATGAACACCTTCTGCACAAACACTAAATGGTTTAAAAGGTCGGTTGTGAGATTGTGTTCAAAGGACCCAACCTGCAGAGACAAGACATTTCAGAACACAGTGGCCTCACTCCAGTGGCCACACCTGTGTTCTCGGGACAGATCATCTCAGTCAGTTCACGCGTTGGTGTTGTGCCCTGCTGCGCTGCGATTCCTATCTGCGGGACACTGGAAACTGGAGGACCTACATGTTTTATTCTCCTGCTTATGTTCACCCTCAACAATTAAGTGCAGCCCTTGATCAGGGTTGACAGGGGTAGGCAAAATGCTGCTGAAATCCACACAGTAAGTGTCAGAACAAAACAGGAGGAACGAGCTGCCAGCTTCTGCAGATTCACAAGTCTACTGACACCATCAGTGGTAAACTTCTTAGGTGCCTGACCTAATCTTAGAGCATATTACTAAGCACCTGGAGTCTGCCTAATATTTCTTCAGTGAAGCCTCCAAACTGTCCAGCAACGAAAAAACAACACAATTTTCACTGTTCTACATTTGCTTAACGCAATGGATTCAAACCTCCCTCACTGGTGAGAACCGCTGTTTCTAGGCATCCCTTCCTCATTCATTTGCACCAAGCAACATTAAAACCCTCTAACACAGCGGTCTTGACTGCTTGCTGTTTTGACTGGTCATCAAACAAAAGACTGAGCTGGCTCCACGCAGGTCTCACATAATGACAAAGGCTGTCCCTGGATCAACCTATAAACTTGGTAACGCCGGAGCACTCAGGTCATCAACACGATACAAAGCTGCACACACAGAAGTGTAACAGGAAAGATCTCCTCCGAGGTGACCGCCATCTCCAGCACCTACCTCGGCCACACAGCGCAAGTAGTTTCCCTGCAGGTAGTAGCCCTGCTTAGCAGGCAGCTCATCTATGCTCCAGATTTGGTCCGAGTACGTGTCGTGCTCCTCCATGATGTATTTGCCTGACATAGTGACAGGAGGAAGGTTGAGGCTTGCTGAAGGAGGGATGGTGGACATATCAGTGGCAGAGACTTTGGAAGTGAAGCGCAGTCTGTGGCTCGGGAGCTCAAAGTTAAATCTAGTTTGGGCACCTGTAGCAGGAAGACGGGGAAAGAAAACGCATGGGCTCGCAGAGGAATCTTTTGAGTCGTCTGCTTCCCTTGACATTTAAGGACAGTTTCAGAGTAAAAGAATTACAATCTTTGAAGTGTCACTGACGTGCAGAGACCTCTAGAGCTGCTAACAGCTGCCCTCGGCATCCCGGGTTCCCTTCGGTTCTGAGGAAAACAAAGACTTCACTGCAACTACAGAGAGAAGGAAACCATCCACAGCACCCAGCTGCGCTGAGGCACCGCAAGAGTTTTCCCCGCAGCCCTACAAATCAGGCTCCAATTACTCCTGGATCACAAACTGATTTCAGTACTCAGAGGGAAACCTCGTATCCTCCCAGGAAGGTGCACAGGTCCTCACCTTCCTTCACAGTCTGCCCTCAGCACCTGCAGGCAGCAGCAGCAGCAGAGACCCACCTGATGGAAGGCCACACTGAGAGCGACAGGCCCCCACAACAGATTCAAAGCTCCAGCTCTAATTCAGCAGACGTGCTACTGCGTCCTCCTGGGTGCTGCTAGCCAGGGCAAACGAAGCAGCAATGTTGTTCTTAACCGACGCAGAGAACTGTTACCTGTCATTCCATGACTCCTCATCCTTCCCATCTTATATTCCGCCTTCAGAGAGGGCAGGAGTGCGGCCCCAATTGCGATCCCGTCTATCATGGCACTGAACTTGAGCACTATGGGCTTCTTCTCTAGGCCCTCCGGCAGCTGTGGAAATTCATTTGTCTCGATGGGTGTTTGGTTCATACTTGTTGGAGTCTTTTCAGAGGGCAAAGGAGTCGCCACATCTTCCTTACTAGGCTGGGGCCTATTTACCAAGAGAAAGGTCAGCAAATGCGCCCGGTCGTTCGAACGCGTTCGAGCACAGCCCGTTAGCGGAAGGGAAGCGGCGGCGTTCCGAGGGGCCGCACTAGCGGCGCTTACCCGGCTGACGGTTGCCTGATGAGATCTGAAATCTGCTTGGAGAGCTGGTGAGAGCTGCGCACCATCATGCTGTGCAGCGTGGCAGGGTGCTGAGGGATGTTGATGCTGATGGCTCCAACCTTGACCACAGCAGCATTGTTGGTCTTCAGCCCTCTCTGGGCGCTGTACAGGGCCTGGGACTTGGCAATGCTGCATTTCACTACAGTTCTGGCAGAAAAGGGAACGGCATTTATTCATGGGCCTTTCAGAGAAGATGGTTTTATGCTAAAATGGAGTTTTAAGTGCTAGTTGAATTCCCAAGTATTAACAGCAGTGACTGTGTTTATGGGCACACGCACACTCCTCGTTCCGGTACTTCACACAGACGGGTGCACTACATGCCACCACAGCTCCACTCCAGACAGCTCCAAGTCATGCACTGCAAACATACCCGTTCAGCGGCGGCTCTTCCCCAGCCTAAGATCACTGGAGTTTACACACACCAGGCTGCACACGCACAGACAAAGACGGAAACAAACAGCCTTCCATTCCAACCCCTTTCCAGGAACAACCCTGAATCCATCCTTTCAGCCAGACGACTTGGTAAAGTCTGCTTTGAGCATCCACAGCGGAGGAGGAGCACGCTCGCTGGGCAACAGGTATCAGCAAGTCTGTGAACTAATCCGCTGATGCGGAGCGTCACCTTCACTTCCACGCCTAGGAGAACGGGGCTCACAGCGACCATCCGAGACAGAACTACAGCCCAGACCAACTCGAGGCGAGTCAGGAGTCACCGCGCTCCTGCCACACACGCGCACATCAGCGTTTCCCGTCGTGGTTCCACCACCGCAGGGCCACCCAGTGCCAGTCTACGGCGCAGGCAGCGCAGGCTATCAGAGCTCCCACAGAAAGACACGGAGCAGCGAGGATGCAGCACGTCAGCTAACGTGTCTGCAGAACACTCTGCACAACAGAAAGGTCCTCAAATACTCAGTGTCTGAGGAGCCTAACTACAGGGGGCTTCAGCTGCTCTACAGACCCTTCGGTTTCACAGCCAAAGGACATTCGAAGATTTCTACTCCCACAGGAACATTTCTTCTGGGAAACCCTACGACGGGGCTCTTTACTCTGATGCTAAAACATCCACTGGCCTGGTGTGGAAACAGACAATTTAAAAAGACACCCACTGCCTGCTTCTATCGCAGAAGAACACAGCGCTGCAGCGTCACCACAGGCCCATCAACGGCAGAGTGGCTGAAGCTCCAGAAAGCCCTGCAGATTCTCACAGCTCCACAAGAGCCATAAGTGACCTAAAGCTGTCGTGGACTGTCAAGTAGGAATGATTACTAATTATTTGGAGAAGGTACACAAATATGAAGGAGGAAACAAACCTGAATTCCTAAGTATTTTCAGAAAAAAGAATGACAGGAACAGACAACGACCTAAGGAAAGGACAGACTTCATTTAATTGGCCCCTTCCTGCTCGCTTCCTGCTCCCCTCCCGCTCCAGTTCTGACTAAAACACTGTGAAGCCCATCAAGAACACACGTCTTTGCCCTATCTGTCCCACAAATCACTACTGCATCAGCTGTTCCCAAGAGCTCACAACTTCAAGGAAGCTGATGTTTTACCTAACAGCACTGCATCCAGAAGTAATTCTGGTTTTACATCGATTCCAGAAATAACCACCCTCCAGACAAACTTGTGAACAAAATTGTGTCCCACTACAGAGCTGGCCACAAGGCCACCAATCAGCCTAACAGGTTGCTGGGGAAACTAGACAAAAGGAGGGGCAAAAGGCCAGTAACACACAGAGGAACCGCCGCTCTCAGAGGAGAGTTCAGGCAGTAGCAGACACGTGGACTGTAAATAAAACGATCCTTCCCTTACCTCCAGTCATCAAGGATTTCCTTGTCGAGGCAGAGGCTGCGTTCACTACTAATCACCAGACCTGTCCCACAGGGACTTGTCCAGTCCGTCTAGTCTACTTTTGTTCGCCCTGCGTGACGGCAACGAAGGCACCCGTACGGTGACGCGCTACGGAAAATGGTCCATCTTTGGTTGGTTTAACGTCACTACCGGACAACAAAGCCCTGAGTATTTCATTTGCATCACTGCTGCTTCACAGTCCATCAGCTCTCTTCCCAGAGCTACCAGTGCTAAGGACACCTTCAAGTGAGCCCTCTACTACCAAAACACGGAATTCACCAAAATGCTGTGACATCCCGTGAAAGAAAGACCCCACTCACGCTCACAGTTCCAGGGGCCATGCAGAGGGCATCCCCACGAGCACTAGGTGCACAGCCACGGTCGGTATGTAAAGCACCGCGTGTCGGCGTCACCTAGCCACACGCCCGGCCCTCAAACCCAGCGGAGGGAAGGACAAACGAAAGGAACGGTTGTACTCATCAGCTCCGTACCAAGTTCAAAGCAAACCTAAGCTGTTGGCTCCTTCACATTTATCGCCGCTACTTCACCTCATCAACACAAGCACAGAGGCAGATCTAAAGAACTATTAATGGCCAGCATCACCGAAGTGACCGCTCAGCCCTATATACTTGCCCTGTGGCTGGCCCGTGACAAGGGCTTTGTTGGACAGGTATTGAGCAGGCCACTTGGGAAACGCTTAGCCAGGTAACAGTAGCCATCAGGCTGCCAGCCTGCCTACACACTCACACACAGTCGATGCGGCCACGAGCTACACAACACAGAGTCAACGGCAAGATATAATAACGTGACATACAGAAACTCTTGTTTGGCTGTGCTTGTAGGAGATGTAGGAAAATCCTCCAGTCTACAGATGAAGGTTGAAGAGAAAGCAAGGAGAAACAAAAACAAAGCAAAAAAAGAATAAATATTCATGCAAAATTCGTCAGTTAATTACTTGTAACCCACAATATGACACGTTGAAGTTAACGAGGGTTGGGGTTTACTGCCGTCGCTAACTGTTTATCATCGCTTCCCCCCCCTTTCCTTCTGCACTCTCCCCACATGGAAGCTCAGGAGGATCACTCTGCACAACAGACACGAAGAACCACCGACAGAAGCTCTGCGTGCCTGCCAGGTTGGAACTTCCACTGATTCCTCTCAACCACGCTTCCCGGAGCCAATTTAGCTGCGGACATTAATAAAGTTCTGCATGTTTTCAGTTGTATAGAGCATCTTCCAGAAAAAATGTCCCAGAAATTACAGGAAGAATGAGAGTCAAGTCAGCGTGCTCAGTCCCTCTTCTGAAACACCACCATTCTAAGGGCAGATCCCATACTGAGGGTTACCCAGCCAAGCCTCGGATTGCTTGAAGGCCATCTACGTTACAAAGAGTTGCACTTTCTAACAGCTGCTTTGCAACTCCAGAGAAGGAAGCTCAGCTGAAAAGAAACTAAAACAAAGCCCGCGCTGCTTGAGTTTGTGAATCTGAAACAAAAAGCCCAAAACAATGGAGATGTTGAGCAAGCCACTCAAGAGGCAATGCACAAAACGTGACCCTCGCCCCACCTCTACCAAGATGTGCCAATTGCATAAAGGGTGGAGAATGGGTATTAGAGCTGTAAGGATCAAGAGAGGTCAGGAAGATTTCTGTTACAGGAAAATATTGACTTCATATGGGAGTAACCAGGACCAGTAGCGTAAATACTCCGTAAAAGTCTTGTAAGGTGCAGCAGAACCTACAGGCTTCCAAAAGCACTTGGAAGCTTTAAGAGCAATAATGCACACAGTGTGATCGAGTTCTCTGCATACACCACGTGAAATAAATCCAGTGCAGGAAGCTCTGATTACATGGGATTTAATGTCTTTGTTTCTGCAAGAGGACCTGTCAGCTATGATGTTTCAGTCAGGTCACTACCCGTTCACGCTGTGACCCTACAGTCAGTTCTGAACTTACCAAGGCATTTTACAGGGAACAGAAAGGACCAGTAACTGTGTCTAAGACTTGTGTGACTGGGTGCTCTAGACTGAAAACTACTCACTACGTTCACCCTATTCCTTCTCAGCTTACTCGGGCCCATTGCAGAGAAGCTTCTGGGCGTGCACAACGAGCTGTACGACTCGAGGACAGTTCTCTAGCAGCTGTCACCAAACTCACGACTTCAGATCCTTCCTACCAACACATCATCAGTGCTTCCTCCACATTAAGCTGCAAACCTCGACCGTCAGGCAAACTCTACCCGTTCTACGTACTTGAACAGCTGTACAGTGTCAGGCTCCACACTTACTGGATGTTCGGGGTGATTCCTTCCAGCAGGACAATATTGACACCTCCTATGTGAGCAGTGGCACATGTCTCAGTCATCTTTTGATGTAGTACATCTTTAAGAAACAAATAAAGACAACCAATAGCATGTCTTTCAGCAAACACCGCCAGGCTGCGTTTCTGTGCTTTCAGAAGTACAGCAGCAGGAAACTAACCAAGACGGCAGAGCCTCAGCAGGCACAGAAAGCAACACAAAATGTAATCGCGACAAGAAAGCGCCTTCTGAGAAGGAAAGGATTGGCTGACTGCTAAAGGAGTCTCCCTCACGGCAGCTTCCGGAGATCTCACATCCTTTTATGACCCTTCCACGTCCTACAACAGCTTGCGAAGAACTCGCTGCTCGGTGCTTTACTAGCTACGCGCAGATGTAGCGAGCGTGCACCTTACAGGCAAGTGACACGGGCACACACAGCGGTCCGTGCACACACATCAACACGTACAGCCGCCGCGGAATTCAGCTCTACAGCACGGGTCCACCTCGCCCACCTTTCATTTTTTCTTTCAGGGTAAAACTGCCGTGGATTCTCTTCAGTTCGGATTCCATGGTCAGCCCGCCGATGTCTGCCTCCAGGTGGGTTCGGTTCACCATGCCTATCCCAAAGACGATGAGAGTCACGTGCTGCGGCTCCGAAGTCACTAGGCTGCGCTTCCTCTGTGGGTCTCTGCCGCTGTCCTGTTCATTCTCAAAGACCACCCGACACGCAGGTTCAGTTGGGCTTCGAACACCTGCGTGAGCACGAAGGCACTGCTTAAGGATTCGCGTTTCAAACCAAGGGCTGTTGTCTCGCACTCTTCAGGCAAATCAGCCGCACCTCCATTCCACTCTAGAACGCTGCATCTGAGCCAAAGCCCAGACACAAAAGGGACACCCCTGTGATCTCATTATGACTCACAGACACGGGAGTATTTACGTAGCGCACGTAAGACCGCTCAGATGGCTTTACTGCTACGCAGTGTAAGTGCTCAGGCAGTTTCCAGCTGTCCAGCTGCTTTTTTCATCACTTCACAGCCAAAAGCTCTTAGGACTTAGTTTTGGACGAGCAAGTTTTGCCTTCCAACACTTGGAGCACAAAAGCACTGCAAGAAAAGTACGTTCTGTGCAGAGATCACAGCTGTGGATACGACGCTACGATCCGCTGCGCAACACAGACAGCGCTCTCCGTTTCACAGGACCTCTCATTTGGCGCTTCCCCAGTTCTTCAGTTAAGGAAGGACCCAAGAGGAGGGGGTCTAACTGGGAACCTCCTTATTTACAGCAACCTGCGTTCACCAGCAACAGGTGATGCTAAGTCAGCTCTCAAACTCCCTTTGCTGTGCTAAAACACAGTGTGTGGAAACTGAAGGCGATGCTCACCCTGGATCTCAAAGCTTTGGATGACGCTATGGCCCAAACCCCGTCTTTGCTGTACTCAACCAAAACCACTATTTCACATTTTCCTGTCTCAGACCTGCATTTCCAGCTCACTCTTTTCACTCAGCCATTACCAGGGCCTAACTTCGCTTCCTCCGGATGGCTTAGGCACGCGCTTTCACAGAATGCACAGTGCTTTCATTAACTGCCTGAAAACCAAACAGCACCTGGAAGGGAACAAACTCAACCTCCTCCGTACGCAACCGAGCAGAGAAGTGAACCTTCAGCATCGCCCTACACCAGCGCACAGTTGCTTGGGTTCATTAACTATTTTACCTGTCGGCCCAAAAGTTTCTGAAGACTTCTCTAAAATCCCAGTTGGGTCAGAAATGAGCGAATAGAAGTTCAGTAGTTTATACATATTTTGCCAGCACTCAGCAGAAGGTTCGCTCTGTTCTGACACAGTAATAGAGTCAGAGTCATCCATATGAATAGCCATGTGGTCGACTACATCCTTGGAACCTTTCCGGGACACTTTAGAAGTTCTTCTTTCTGACCTCCCCAAGGAATTCTTGTTCCGTGACTCCTTCTTATTGTTCTCGTTGCTTGTTCGCTTGTTCTTGGTGTTGTTCACTCTGTTACCTCCATTGAGGCTTCCTCGAGAGCTTCGGCTGAAGTCAGAAGAACGGAAGTCTCTGTGTTTACGGGTTTTAAAAGTAGGCGTCGGCGAGGCTGATCCAGCTGTGTATCTGCTAAGTTTGATGTCTGTCTGCGTGGCTTTGATATCGTCAATCATGGTACTGAACTGGTGAATGAGGCGAACCAGAGCCATATCTACGTGCTGGCTTATGGACTGGCAAGAAATGGTGAAGTTGCAGTGAAAAGTGTTGTAGTAGCGTTTGTTCAGGTCATGAAAAGAAAGGGCACTGGTGGAGTTATGAGGTGTGCACATGGACTTCTCCATTACAACAGCACTAATACTGAACGTTTCCAACATCAGAGCTGGCTTGAATTCCAGAGGAGGCAGATTGACGGCTCCTTGCCTAAGGAAAGCAAAGGCACAGGTTAGCACTGTGTTTCTTTGTACAGGACTCGCATATTTTCTACACAGCGGCCCACCGAACTTACTGTGTCAGACCTTTTACTTTCCCTAGGATGACTCTATCTTACTAAGTCAATCTTTCAGCTCTATGTGAACGTGGTCTGGCACGCAAGCTTTCCATCACACGCTGCGGCTCTGCCCAGCATCCGTGGCAGTGGGGGGAAGGCTGAGCACTCACACGGAACGCAGCAGGGCGGTTTCAAGGGCTCCTTACAAAACAGCCCCCGTTACTCCTACCAGTTCTCCTTTCCCCAGTCTCCAGCTGCAATGTTTCCAAACCATTCCATCGCAAGACTCTAAAAATACTAAAGATTTCCAACACAAAGGCAAAACAGGTAGGGAAAAAGAAGAACAGGCAGTTCCTAATTCTAATGAAGCGGTTTGGAATTCCACGTCACGGAAAACCTGATCCACACTCTCTAGCCAACGCAGACACCTTGCAGTGTCTCACGACACACCTTCGAGCTCGCTTGCTTTTCCTTTCCTTGGCTGTATCTGAATCGACGATATCTGCTCTTAGGCAGTCCAGAGTCCCCGAGAACGAAAGGTACTCCCCAAAGTACATTCTGTAGCAGAGTGGCATCGCATCCTGAGACTGAATTCCTGTGTAACTTAGAAGAGGTTTGAAAACGACCTACAAAACAAAAACGCACTGATTTACTTCCTCCTGTCCAGACTACTCCCGCAGTCTTGCTCCGTCGCTTGCCGACCTACAGTCTTCACAGTGCCAGCTACACAACACACAAGACAGTGCTGCAAAACAGAAAGAGAAGCTTTACAGACGTCTTGAGCAAAGAGACTGTCGGCACAGCAAGCAAGAATGCCCCGGCTGCTCTGCTCTGGGAGTGAGGGTCCTGCACGTTCCGCTCCGCAAACAGCGCTCTGGAGAAGCAGGCTAACCTCACAAAGGCTCCAATCTGTTCTTTGAAGTACAGGACACTGCTCTGTTGATCAGCACCCAGGAAGCTTGTTATGGAACCCACCTCAGAGGCTTCCTTGCGTATGAAAACCAAGATAATGTTTTCATCATTGCCCAATTTTTATTTGGGTTTTTTTAAGCAGTAACTGTTTTTCCAATACAGAACCCCAGAACAGATCAGCAAACCACAGCTACCTGTGCATCTGCCAGCTGGACAGCAGGAAACCCTTGGTTGCCCTCTTCGACACCTGCAATGTCATCCTGACTGGTGCTGTGCTGCGAGTGTGTGCCATCCAGGGTGTTCTGGTCGCTAGACAACACTGTGTTGAAGTCTGAAGCAGAGGGTATAGTGGGAAGATTGGGTGCCGTACCTGAAAAATAAGCACCCATGGAACACTACCACCACAGCGAACCTCAACACCACTAACTCTTACCAGCTCAGCAAGACTCGTTCTCTAGAAACACGTCCCATATACCTGCAGAGCCGTAGGCAGGCCCATAACCTCACAGAGGCAGCATCCGGGATGAAGACACAGCCTGATGCGGCTGGAGCGGGTAATGAGGACAGTCCAGCTCACACTGAGAAAGCACAAAGCTGCCTCCTTCCTTTCCAGCTCCTTCCCAAGGCCTTTTGTCTCCACTGCACTCTGTGATTTGCCACTGCAACAAGCTACACTCCTGGTTTCCAGTGAAACAGCTTACAGGTCTGTATCATCAGCAAAAAGAAAGACTCTCCACAGCTGCAAGTACCTGCTTTTAGCTTCCAGCGTGCTACAAGCTTCAGGTGATTGCGAGTCCCATTGCAGGACTAATCCCTAGATTAGTGTCTGGCCAAATACATTCTGCGTAAAAATGTCTCGTGAGTCACTTCCCTGCAGCTGCTCTGTTCACAAACAAGCAGCACTAGGGCACCTGCATCTCAAGGCTGGACTGGACCTTCACGAGACAGAGTCGCTCTGCCAGTGCAAATGAACCCTGATTCTTCAAAACTCAAGCTGAAAACACTTTTCAGAGAGCCACAGCTAAACAGCTCCACAAAAAAGTGCTTTGGATAGATCTGTGTCCTATAAAAACAAGTCTTTACTTCAGGTGTGAGAGCCTGTGAACAAACTCTTACAGCTTCAGTAAAAACAAAAGACACAGCCTTTCCTGGGAAAGGAATAATTAATGAACGGGGTCCTTCCACCTCGTGTTTTGTTCTGCAGAGAACACAGCCCTCACGGTCCAGAGGAGCCAGACCAGTTGTGCACTATGTACAGCACAGAGACGCTGTAGGATCAGACTGTCTCTTCGGTGTTCAAACCAAGGCCAAACAAGGCGGCCGCGCCCAAATGAACCCACTGCAGTTGGAATACTGTTGTCAGGAGAAACAGCCACATCCAGTGTTAGTGCAAATTAACCTGAAGATACACCCACTGAAGGCTTATGAACGATGAGAGGCTCAGCAATTAGTCTGCATAAGAGCTGTTACAGATCTCACGCACCCAAGACGTTCTCCAACGTAACAGGAGTGCGGTGAACACGGCAGGAGCCACCCCAGAACCGCCTCCCTCTCAGCTGTAGCTAGCAATACCTGTTGGAAGGCTGTTGTGTCCAGATTTGGTGGCCGGACTTTCTTGCACCACACTTCCTCTGTTGCCCACAGCATTTGACATCCAATTATAGAAACTCACAGAAGATGGTTCTGACAACAGCGGGTGTTCAGACAGCATGTCTGCAGCCACAGTGTTTCCTGTACAGATAAGTGGAAGCTGTAGCATTTGTTATCTTGAAAGGCAGAAGAAAACCCTAGCCAGGGATGCTGCCTGTTTTTACTGCCAAGGCCCACCTACTGTAAAAGTAAGCCTCGAGGTTCACTCCACGTGTGCTACCACACAAGTTACACTATGACACTAATGGATGTTGTGCTACAACTGTCTTGGTACTCTACCACTAATTAGGAGAAACGGTCACCAAGAATCCAAAATACCTTTTCTTCTGAATGTTTCATTCCCTGACAGCAAAGGAGAGAGGTTTTAGAGCAGATGCAGGGTCAAAGTGCTCTGTTCTACCTTACACAGACTACAGCAGCGCCCTTTCAGCAACAATACGAACACAAACACCTCGGTACCTGCATTTCAAACCTCCGCAAGCCGCGTTTTCTCACAAGACCATTACTAAAAACCTAAGACTGTCTCACACAAAGTTACTGTCACATTAGCCTTAACCAACTAGGTGAGCTACTAACAGGGCCAGGGAAAAAACAGAACGACCATCTAACTTCCCGTTGCATCCGAAGAAACGTCCTGAGGTGATCATGTAGGACACTCAACAGGTAGCTGGTACTATTTTGTTGGTTTGAATTTCTTCTACCAACCTGATGTACTCACTGGTTGCTTCTAAGAAACTGGCTGGTGCAGCTGTGTCTAGGAACTGCTACTAAAAACTGTGATTCTTACCAGAGGGGAGGGAAGGGAGAGGTGGGATCCTGGACACAGTAACGCACAGGAAAAACGTAGGACCTGTTCAGAGTCATTAACACAAATTCAATCCCCCCCCCAGCCTATCTGTGCTACATCCTACCTGCTCTTGTTAAAGAGCTGCTCTTGACCGCAGTCGTACTTCTTTGAGGAGTTCCTTCCAAAAGGTTGTGCAGGCTAGGAAAACTCCCGGTGAGATAGCTGAGCAGACTCTCTTTCCGTGGACTTTCTTTGACCGCTGTTCCGGAACGGCCAGCGTGCACCGGCGAGTCAGTAGCTGTATCCCCGCTAGTGTAACTCAAGGAATGATAGGGATGTATGCCCTTGTGGAGAAAGCAAAGGAACCCATGAGGAACCGTGCAGCGTGCAAAAGGGATGCGGCGCGTGGTCTGCACACGAGGTCAGAGCGCACAGCTACAAGATTCTGCTTCCCTAAATAAATGAAAAGCTGTAAAAGTGAGCGTCCATGTATATTATTGCTCTTCTGCGTGGCTCTGCAGTTCATCAGCAAGAAAAACCAAACCAGTGCAGATGTAGAACCCTGGCCAACGGACCGACCGCCGCTTTTAAAGGGTAAAGAGCCCACCTTACATGCATTACGGTCGTAACGACTTGTTTTGAGAAGTACTTGTCTGCAGCCTGAACAACAGCTTCTGAACAGGCCAGCCACAAACCCTTTCCCTTCCTGCATGGCACTAAAACCTTACCTTTATTTTCAGAACAGAATCACTGTGAGTGTGAGTCTTCGATAACTTCCTCATGATCTCGGCACCAGTTACAGGCCCAGAAGAGCCGCCAGCGGGTGGAGGGCGATTTGCTGTTCCTTCCAAGAGCATGGTGTGTTCGCTGACAGTAGCTGGAACCAAGCAAACAGCTTTCATCATTCACGGCACATGGCAAACTCCACGGGTTCTAACAGTCTGTTTCTGCTCAGCCAAAGCAGACAGTTTAGGGGACCAGGCAAACATCGATCTGTATGATCACTGTATGATCACGTACAAGGCTCACACTGAAACACTACCTTTAGCTAGCTTTCAGCTGGTAACTGCTGCCTGGCTCTCAACCAACAATACGAATGCTCCGACAGGAGCTCCTTGTCCCTGTGGGTTTTGTCAGAGAAAACAGAACGCAGAAATACCTGCATCGAATTCGAACTCTGCTCCATCAGCACTTGTGTCACTCTGAAGTCCCCCTCCATTGTCCAGTCCAAGCCCATCCTCATGCTCATGGCCGGTATTTGTCTGCAGCTTCACTGGCTGAGCTGGTCTGTGTAAGCTGACTCCTTTGAAGGCTGGAGTCACCACAATGAACTTCATCCATTGCCTTGCCAAGGCAACTAGACCTTTCTTTAAGGTTACTAAGGCAGGAAGCCCATCGCTCTTGAAAAAACAACAAAGAGTTGAAGATGCAGATCACAGCATTTGGAAGTCGGCTGGAGGTGGGGGGTGGGAAAGTCAGAAGTCCCTGACGTCTTTGTGCTCAAGCAGCTCGTGGCAGAACAGTGCTGGCACCACAGCGTCCATTCGTTCTAACAGTACAAACTACAGCTTCGCTGAACACAGCGAACACACTCAGCCACGCGGCCTTGGTGCCGCTGCTGCTCACGGGGTTGGAAACCAGGGCGTTTAAGTCTGACAGCTATGGAGCTGGATTGTGACAATGAGGCAGATTCAGGAACAAACACTCCTTCTGCCTAATGAGTTTGCTTGGTACTTCCCACCACAACGCAGACATCTGCATTCCTGCAGACACCGCAAACATTATTAGAGATTCCTAAGCCTCACACATTCTACAATTCGGACTCTTCTCTTAGACTGTTTGCGTCATCCAAGCATTTCTAGAGGATATGAGGACTGGTTCCAAGGAGAGGATTTGCAGTAACCTCGACCAGTGCACGCTCCTGCCTTAACAACTGAGATTTATCCGATTTTAAATCTACAGATGCAGATTTTTGCTACTTTGCTGTTAAGAAACAAGCCTGATAAAAAGGCTTTCATCAGTTCTCTAGACATGTCGCTGTGGTTTACGATTTGCCATGTATTCACTGATAAAAACTAGTACGCCTGATGAAGACCAGGGACACGCACAGGCCCCAACAGAACCAGCAGGAAATGAAATGGGAAGCCACACCCACTTATCAGCTGAAGGTCACCCCGGAGAAGAGGTTTGTATCTTCTTGTTCGTTAACTTTCCTTGAACTGCCCCCCGATTTCAGAAGTTACAACTGGTACCTTTCAGACTCACCCAGAGCTCTTTCCGTGCCTGTGTGGTAACTCACCATGGTGGCGTCCTCGATAACGGAGTAAATGGCCTGGTGAAGGTAGTGGTGCAGTATGTTACACAGCAAACAAGAAGGGTTCTCTTGCAGGAAGCGGGCCACTTTGGTGAGCCGGTTGTACTTGCTTCTCAGAGGAAAGTGCACGCTTTTGTTCTACAACAGAGCACAAGGTTTCACGCGTGAACCCGCTTACCGAGTCCGTGCACAAACTACACGATCTCAACAGGGCAGCACGAGCTTCTAACCCCACCTGAACTTCGGCCACAGGGAACCCACCTCACCTTGCCCAGAGTACGGGAAAGATCATTCCGTACGCTACTTATTGATGGACTCCAACTGCAGACCTTGTGGAGCTACTTCTAGACTAACACATGTGCTGGGGCTTACACACCACACTTGTCTGTCCTTCTTAACGCACTACAAAAAGGGTAAAAGAAGAAACAGGAAAGGAGGCGGCACTAAGAAACTGCTGCACAGGGACAGCAGGAGGGATTGTACAGAGCGAGGCGGCAGCCCAGTAACAGCAATCAGCTCGAGATGTTCCCACCAGATGGTGCTAACTAAACGAGCAGCAGAGAAGTGCCGAGGAGCGAGAAAGCTCCTCAGCAAACTGCCAAACGCCCCGTTGGTCATACAAGCTCTACTCGAGATGAGGTTTCACTAAGCCTGCTTTATCTGTTCTGACTAGAACCCTTCACCGTCGCTATGCTTCCTCTCCCTGCCCATCACAAACACAGCGATTCAACGCCTTGCAGAAGCACAGACGCTCAGCACCGACTCTTTCGTAATAACACCTTCCTAGTTCATAGATGGATAGACCAGGTGCTGCGGCCACACGTCTTACTCTTCCCTTCTGAAAGGCAGACTCTCTAGTCACTGGACCTGGAGACACACTCCTGTAAGCGGCACAAGACTCTCTCACTAGTGCCAGTGCCCTCAACTCTTCTCCCCCACTGAACTTCAGATAAAATACAACAGCACAGGTGGCGAGTTCTCATGACCAGATCTGGGAGCACAGGCTCCCAAGAGGAGCTCCCAGTGCGTCAGCAAACAAATCCAGATTCCCAACAAGCCTGTACCACACAGCACACTGCTCTGCGCTGGCTTGCCCGTGGATTCCATCCACACTGCTCACCTCTAAAGCTTCTGTCATGATGCAACCCATAACAGCACAGATCCGCAGGGTTCCTTCCGTTTCTAATTTATTAAGCGACGATTTCACTTGATCAATGGGAACAAGCCAAGCCCCAACGGCAGGCGTCGCAGTACTCAGGAGGTTCAGCTGCCTATTGAGGGCAAAAACCATGAGACAAGTCACACTCAGTATGAATTAGAGTGTCTAATCCTACTGTGAATTACTTTCAGCTGCACAGAACACGACAGAGCAACAGTACCAAGTAACAGAAGCAGCGTCACCGACCAGAAAAGCAAGAGTCAGACAGTACCCTGGGCAGGTTCGGTTTTACCCGCTTGCACAGCCGCCCACTCTCGCTATCAGTGCTCCCTTGTTTTCCCATTGGTACTCCCTGCTGAACTCACGCAGACAGAAAATTAACTGTTAACTGTTCCACGGTGCATTATGAACGGCCTCTGCGGAAGGGCTGAGGCAAGAGCATTGAGACAACCCCCGAGATCACCACAAACACTCAGCCCTGCCTTGCACTTCCGTACCTTTCATACTAGATGATCGCACGAGATGCCCTTTCGAGGTCCCTTCCAATCCCTAACGCCCTGTGACTTCAGCCTCACCATCAGTGGTTTGTGGTGGGTGAGCTTTTAATAAGGTTTTTGCATTTGATCTGAAAGTTTGCTTTGTTTTATTCACGTGCTATTACAAAATTTCTAGCAGCATCTCCACAGCAATAACAGCAAACACTGAAGCCAGAACCAGTGAGACACACGCAGAACCCACAGTCTTCATCTCCAGAGCAGCTTCATGTCGCTAATGACCTCGTGCTCAGAATCTACCGCACACAGCTGCGCTTTCCCAGTGCACAACTGCCACGTTCCCTCTCTTAAATCAGGTAAAACCACACCTTGAGAACACGTGGGCCGGAGAGCGCACGTTGGTGGGGGCTGCAAAGCTAAACCAGATTTCTTTGATTGTTAACTTCATGCTGCAAGAGTCGGGGGGAGGCGGCATCAAGGGTATATCCTTCTTCAGATCATCAGATTCAACCCCTTCGTCCTTAAAGAAGGAAACACAAAGCTGAAAGTGAAATCGTCGTCCGAGCGGTAACAGGAAAGAACTTCCCCTCGCTGAGGGAAAGACAAATACAGCAATGCTGTTTGCCAGGCCTCCCAAGACAACGCCGAGAGACCGTGCAGCAAGCCGAAAGCTCCGTGCGCAAGCAGACAGCCCCAGAGCGGCGCGCCTAAGCGCCTGCTCAGCTGCCTGCTCCTGCTTGTGAAATGTTAACCGCTGTAAACAAAACCACGCTGAAATACCACTGGCGATCAGGACGCACGTACCTGCTCATCGGAAACCGAGTTTCCATTAACGTCTGAGGAGGGGCTCGTTCTGTCGCAGGGCAGGTTGTCGTCAGACACATCGGTATTATAACCGCTACCAGTCGGGGAATCCGATGAGTTGTTTGACGCCAGCAATCCGCCTCTCTCGGTGTCTCTGGATTTCCCCATAACTCCAAACGTACTGTAGAGCACTGCTCCAGACTGTCTTCCTCCTACAAAAGCACAGGCACCAAGCGCAAACGTTTGCCGAGCGCACACATCTAGAAGCGAGGTCGCACACAGCAGCTCTGTGCTTCAGAATGGAAAGAGGCAGCGGGCTGGTCAACTGGGGCTGTTACCACTTCACACAACTCATCACTACACTTTTTATACCGACACTGAAGAGCAAGTTGTAGAGCTTCTGCTAGTTTGTTCCAAGCAGATGAAGAGTCCGTGAAGACTGATTTTCATCTGTCTTCCCTGAAGCTGCCTTAGAAGGCCTCACAACAGAAGTGCTAGCAGCTTCACAAAACCAGACACCCAGAGGCCCACCTGAGCATTACCTTTTATAGTCAGGTTTTCAATGCCACACTCGAACATTATCCAGCCCCATTTCTCCTGACTAGGGCCAATCCGAGTTACATCAGGAACTGCTTGTTGATCTGTTTCATCCACAAAAGCAAACTCATCCAGCTCCTCTAATGTAAAAAGGACTTTTGATTTCCCAAACGGAATAGCTGTTATTGCACAAGTGCCAATATCTGTGGAGAAAAACCAAACAGATTTAACACTTGTTAGCACACGGAAAAACCCTAGGACTCCACATCTTCCAACAGCTGTCCGAGGTTTACGGTGCTTTTGGAGTGATGTCCCTCTCCCAAAGGGAAGGCTGCCCACACCTGAGCTGGGAGGACACCTCCTCAACTGGAAGCCTGCCTGCACCTGAGCTAGGAGGACACCTTCTCAACTGGAAGCCTGCCCACACCTGAGCTGGGAGGACACCTCCTCAACTGGAAGCCTGCCTGCACCTGAGCTAGGAGGACACCTTCTCAACTGGAAGCCTGCCCACACCTGAGCTGGGAGGACACCTCCTCAACTGGAAGCCTGCCTGCACCTGAGCTAGGAGGACACCTTCTCAACTGGAAGCCTGCCCACACCTGAGCTGGGAGGACACCTCCTCAACTGGAAGCCTGCCTGCACCTGAGCTAGGAGGACACCTTCTCAACTGGAAGCCTGCCCACACCTGAGCTGGGAGGACACCTCCTCAACTGGAAGCCTGCCTGCACCTGAGCTAGGAGGACACCTTCTCAACTGGAAGCCTGCCCACACCTGAGCTGGGAGGACACCTCCTCAACTGGAAGCCTGCCTGCACCTGAGCTAGGAGGACACCTTCTCAACTGGAAGCCTGCCCACACCTGAGCTGGGAGGACACCTCCTCAACTGGAAGCCTGCCTGCACCTGAGCTAGGAGGACACCTTCTCAACTGGAAGCCTGCCCACACCTGAGCTGGGAGGACACCTCCTCAACTGGAAGCCTGCCTGCACCTGAGCTAGGAGGACACCTTCTCAACTGGAAGCCTGCCCACACCTGAGCTGGGAGGACACCTCCTCAACTGGAAGCCTGCCCACACCTGAGCTGGGAGGACACCTCCTCAACTGGAAGCCTGCCCACACCTGAGCTGGGAGGACACCTTCTCAACTGGAAGCCTGCCCGCACCTGAGCTGGGAGGACACAGAGCACTCAATCTCACCAATTCCCAAGCAAATACAGACTTCGACAGTTCTTAACTCGTTATGATCTTTCCTGTCTAGGATCCAGAAGGATACTCTGCCACCTTGATTTCTTTGATGTTAGGATATAGTTTAGAGATAAAACCGATCTTCTGGTCTTTGGAAGTAACTCTTTCAATCATTTTTTGCCTATTCACGGTTGCACAGAGTTAGATATGAAATATCTGAGGAAAACAAATACTCCAAGTCAACGTATCTCCCTGCCAGACCCTGCTCTCTGCCCCAATTTAGAACTGCAAATCCCTTTTTAAGCGAAATGCAAATAGCCCTTGAAAGACTTTTCTCCAACCTTTTAAAAAGAAAATGATGAGTTTTGTCGGTTACCCGCCCTTCCTAAATGTCTGCGGTGTGCCTGCCACACTCCTGCTCAGATTCTACGGACGGGTACAAACGTGAGTAACTGTTTTACCATCCTGTCACTGCTTCTGTTCTCCTCCCACTGCACTTTCTCCCTTATCTTTGCACAATGGTGGGGCTGGGTTTTTTTGCCTGTTGGGCAGGGTTTAATCACACGGCTCCTCCTGTCTTAAAGATTCCTACTCTTGGCGAGACAGAGTGAAATACAGCAAAGCTGAATCAGCTTTACCAAACCCTGCCTCTGCTTCTGGCCTTTTCCAGGTTAGCTTTGCCAGAACCAGGAGTTACAGCAGCCGAATGTAATTCGCAGCCTTTTGACAGGATTTCTTCAACACAGCTGGGTGATCTTCACTTTTCTCTTCGCTGTAGCTGGAATCTCCAGCTCTCCGTGCTGAAATTGCCAGCACAACAGGCACACGACATCTGCCTGGAAACTGCTAGAAAGCAAACAAGCACCATCCATGCTTTCACCAGGAGACAAAGAGTGACAGCAGAGAGGGGAGGAAAGGAACCCAGGTCTGGAATTTCACAGGTGCTTGTCCCCACTCACAACGCAACCCCTGTGCCACACAAGCTCGGTCTGGATAGTTTGCAGTCTGCCTACGCTGAAGTCCAGCACTTCCGTAAAAGAACAAAACCCAACACAGAGCAGCTAAGCCCAGATTTGATTTAGTCCCTCTTTTTACCTGTGCTGATACAACCGTCACAAACTGCAAGACTGAGGTCAACTTTAAACACTGGCTTCAACAAAGACCTGTGTTTCCACAACTAAAAGAGTTTACCAGTTGTATCAAGGCCTCTAAGTTGTCCGTGAACGCGGTGGACGTTCAGTTTAGCAGCAATTTCTTTTCCTTTTTCTGCTCCAGCGTTGGATCTCAGGGAGCCAGAAGACTGGGGCTGCATTTTGCTGGTTTGGATGTAACGATCGAACGAGACAGAATTCCTCCCGGTTTCTGCGCTGTTTGACGTCTCTTCGACGACACCCCTTTGAACAGAAGGCAGAACACACCGTCGGGCACCTCTGCTGTAATTGTCGGTGGTTAAACGTGAAGGGCCATTGGCACAGCAGCGCTAAAGGCAAGTGTCTGTGAAACAGAGGACGCGCTCGCTTTGGCGGAGGAATGCCAAGTGTTTCCTGCACCACAAATAAGCAAGAAGAGTTGCGACTGGAGCTCCAAACTTACTCTGCTCCTTAAAGGAGATGCAATTCTAATGGGCCACTGATTTATAAACCTCAGAAGGCACATTATTGCTTTACTCAGCCCCGGTAACTTCTTCACTTGTTTTGCTGAACTGCAAATGAGTGGCAGCGCTGTCTGTCTTTGGACCAGCTGCGCCAGAAAGAGCCACAGAAGCGACACGCGTTACTCTCACCTGTTCATACGGACTTGAGTAGCAATTCTGTCAAAACACAGGGCTACTAAGGAAACGTGAGTCACGGTTTTGCCAGAAGCAGCACCTGGGGATTCATCAACAGATGCTTGCAGTAAACACAGGTTCACCTACAAGGAAAAGTCCCATCAGAGACACAAAGAATCACACCGCGCTACAGCCACTGTGCTTTGCTGATCGCCGAAGCTACCCCACGCCACACAAAGCAAAGATGAAACCATCATGCCACGAAGACGTCAGAATGTAATTTAAAGACGTAGCGGCCTGTCTGTTATCCCTGTAGCGGTTCTCATTGAAACACAGACACCCACCCGAATAAAACCGAGCAGCTCCAGAGCAGTGTGTGCTGTCCAAAACATCAGTTATTTAAAGCAGAACTGGGTTGTAACCCTACTGATGTCTCCTAATAAGCTAAACAGAAAGCCATTACCTTTGGTACAGTAACGTTGGTCTGAAGACCTTTAATTGTCACATTATCTTGCTTAAGGCAGAGATTGGTCTGTGCTGGTCCCTGGTTTGTTGTTCCTGTAGTGGCAGTGTCTACTTTTGTTCCTCTAATATCCTGCTTTGAAGATAACTTGGAGGAGAGAGAGGAAAATGTAAGTTACTCCTGCTGAAATTCAGAGCCGTAAAGCTGAAGTGTAACAGGAGAGCTCATCAGCAGTGAAGCAGCCACAGAGTCCAGCAGCACAATACCGTGAGCTCCACAACAAGCACTGCAACACAGACACGGGAGACCCAGATCCAAAAGAGTAGCGATGCCTGTCTGCAATCAGCCTGCTAACTGCCAGAGTCGGGCTGAACGTCTGAGTCCTACACACCTGAGGTACGGAAAAGCTCTCGAAGTCAATAAACGGTGTCAGTGACACCGAGACGTCTAAGACATCCTACCGCGAGGGTACGGTCGTTACCTCGGGCAGAAAGCACTCCTATCTCCAAACAACTGCAACTCCTCCCAAGCTCCATTATTTTTTAAGGTGTGAGGCCAACTGCAAAAAAGCCACCTACGCTTTTCACGGCGTAGACCGACCTTGCCCCGAGACTCCTCCTAACTAGTGTAAGGTAAGACACGGAACACAGAACGCCTGCAGAACACAGCACTGCAGTGCCACGCCTCAGCACCCGAATTCACCGTCTTGGGCGTGAACGCTACGGAAAACAACATTCTTTCAAAATCTCTGGGCCCTCTTCCCACTCCCGCTCTTACGTTTTCCGAGAAGCTTGTTTTGCTGTTCTGTACAGCATCTCGAAGGACTTTGCAGTGCAGATCATCAACGATTGTTGCCGGGTGGCGTGAGCTAGCACAATGCACCATTGCCTCTATGTACCTGTGAGAGGAAACAAGCCCACAGCAGACCGTCTGAGCCTCCAGCCAATAATGCTTAGTACAACGGAGACGAAAACAAAAAGCACTGACAGGCTTCTCGGGCCGGCAGAGACGCTTCTTCCCCAAAAATGCAAAAGCACCTTCAAAAGGCCCTCCTGCCTTAACCAATCCTTTCACCTACATCTCTGCTGAACAACCCTGCTTTGAATTTAGACAGTTTTAGCATAACCAGTGCAGTCGTAAAAGTGAAATTTCATTACCTATCCAGTGCCTCTGCCACAAGAGGGGTCAGCACCACATCTACGGTTCCTTTCACTTCTACTATTGCTGTTGTCCGTGTCTGGAAGACAGGGTGATCCAGCGTCCACTCCTCTGTTATTGTTTCATCGTCTGTATTTTCTGCCGACTTCCTTTCCAGAGGAGTGTAGGGAGTGCTAAACAAGTCAAACGCACGTTAGTCACCTAGGTCTGCGCCCCGCTATCATCTCACTTCACCAGAGAACGCACACGGCTGGACGCCTCCTCTCCCGCACGGCGCAGGCAGCGCACAAGTACAACCTCAGGGGAAGGCCCTTCTCCAGACCCGAGCTCAGCTTTTGGCAACGCAGCGGACACTTGACACGAGCACTTCCCAAATTAACTGGAGTTGCAATTCGTAATCTGGAAGGCGAACCAGTGAAATCGTGGTGTCCTTCCTGTCTGAGCAGACCTGAACATTTCACGGTGGAACACTCTGTTCTAAAGCAGATCTGTAGTGCAAGCTACCGCTACAAATCAACTTCAGGAGGGCCAGCAAGAGCCAAAACACTTCACAAGGGTATTAGGAAAAATCCACTCCAAAAAACACGCTAATGATGTTACGCAGGATCCAACTTACTTAGACGACGATCCTGTGAGCTGCATGCCTCTGTCCAGTAAGGAATTAGCCGTGAGACCCTGCTTAACAATCTAGGAGAAGAGTGCAAAGACAGTCATTACACTCCTTTCACAGACAAAAGAGCCAGCAAAGCAATCTCGTTACTCTCCTTCCGTTCTTCTTTCTTAAACAACTCTCACCTCACTCAGAGATCTCTCGGGATCTCCAGGACAGCACACAGAAACTCCCAGGTGGATTTTACATAGGACTTGAGACTAGGCCACTACACTCTTTACACAGATAAACAGCAACTACCCACTTTAAAAACCAACAGAAGTACTCGAGGTACTCATCCACCAAGGCCTGCACAAACACAAAGCTTTTGCTCAGATGTCTGCCACTCCATAGGCAGCACTTTGAAGGGCAGTAAGGACAATTCAGAACCCCCCCGTTACCCACAGACTTCTCTTTTCCACAGCCTCCCAGCCACATAGCACGTGATCTGAAGACAAAAAGCTGCAGTATTCTTCAACTGGAAGGAAAGGAGTTTTACTTTTCTAACAGCTCTATCCCACAACAGTGTGCTGTGAGCAATTCATTTTGAACTTCTCTTCACTGACCTACTCCTTCATCCTCTGTCCTCCCTACCTTAAAAGTTGGGACACAAAGTTGCTCAAAAGACGACGAACTTTCTTCACTCGTTGGTGTGTCAAGGTCTAAAGGGCGATGCAATGAGGATTTTGACGTCCTTTTGTTGGTTGGATGCTTTACTGACCAGTTGATCACCTGGAACTGGGTAAGGTAATTTTGGTAGCACGCCATGACAGGCTGCTGGGAGGTTATCTGCTCGTTTTCCAGAGTCTTGTCCGATTCCATGATGTACATGCTGTCAATGTGCTCATCTTCTCCTCCCAGGGCCGAAACAAATGAAGCCTGCGAAGGATGCGTCTTAATTGGCAGCGTTTTAATATCTTGGCTGATTTCTCTATGCATTGTGCTCGTCAAGGGCCCTTCCACACTGTGATAAATAGACCCTCTACTGTATTCAATTTTTTGAGCTTGCTTTTTCCTTTTCTTCCTTCCTGGATAGGTTCCTGGACCTTCATCACTACTTATTGGCTCAAACTCCTCTGCTGCAGAAAAATAAGCTTCGCTATCAGCCATCGACATACTGGAATCCATTGAGCGATACTGGTGAAACGAGTTTGAATCTGCAGAGGGAGTGTATGGAAAAGAACCAAAGCTCCTCCTCTGCTTTGGGGAGTCCAAGACGTTCTCATCGCTGCGAGACACGTCGCTGCTGAACTGCACACCAACTGGAACTGGCTGCTTGTCTCCGTAGAAGGCTGCCGTGAGGCTCTTGGTGCTTCCAAGCCGGGTGGAGCACACGGACGCCTGTCGTTTCAGTGGAGACCTCATGGGTGACTGGCCAACAGGCCTTTCCTGGTTGCCCAAGGATGCAGGACTGACCTCTGCACCCTCAACTGCAACACTGGGAATAAAAAGAAGAGGTTCGTTTACTTGTTTAAGCACTAACACTCGTCCTTCCGCGTTACAGAACTGTCAAATGCTTCGGTGAGTCAGTTGCTTTCTGTTACCACAGTGATTACCCCCACTGCATACCAAGTTCTACCACTTGTGAGTCCACTTGTCTACATATAGAGGTCACGAAAACAAACAGTAACGGCCAGTGCTGTTGGCTTATGTGCTGGATCTTCCAGCCAGGTAATCGTCCCCCATCACAGACCAGGAAGTGCATTTCAGCAGTACCATTAGAAAAACAACCAACACTTAATGAGCTGCTAAACACAGAGGATTTTTCTGCCGTAACGCGTTCGGAAGTTGAACTACACTTGTATCTGGAAGACGGTACTGACCCTCCATGAACATCTTCCCTTTTGGCACCAGACAAGAACTCCTTCTGTCCCAGCTGATCCTCAGCAGTTGACAGTGGGCTGTCCTTCTCGCTCGCAAGCAAGGGGAGCGCTGCACTAGAGCTGCTCGTTTCCTCCGAAGACGAGGAGGAGCTGTGGGAACGCAGCGGCACTTGCAGGCTTAGATGCTGTGCTTTTCTTTCCATTTCTACGCCCACAGACCTGCAGTCCCAGTCCTTCCGTTTCACGCCATTGGCTTTCCCTAGGATCAGAAAGAAACAGACTGCAGACCTGATAATGCAACTGCAATGGTTTCATCCCCACGCACTGGATGAAGTTCCTCATCGCACATACAAGCCGCAGCTTTGAAATCCCTGCACGTGCACTAGTACGTTGTCGTAACACAGCAGCAAAGCATCAGACTGCCCCGGCAGACCAGTCTCTACGTAAACAGAACACATTCAAGTCAGAAAAGTTACCTGTACTCAGAAAAGCTTTGCAGACCAATATCAAAGCCCAGCCTCCAAAAGCTTGCTCACTGCTCCCAAGCTACTGGCTCTGCTCTTAGAAGGGCTCCTGCCACTACCAGATCTCCCACACAACAGTGCAGTAAGTACCAGAAATACTCATGTGCAGTTGAGAAGTGAAGACTTCTGGGCAAGCCAGTAAAATTCTAGTGCAACGTGTTCTCACCATCTAACACTTTAGGGATCTCCTTGGTAATTATCCATTCTCCTGGCTGCAGCAAAGATTGCCCGTAGAACATATCAGATTCTGCACTCGTACTTGAGAAAGCAGAGCTGCTTGAGGGTGTCAGTTCCTCAAGTTTGAAAAAATCTAGTCCCGTTAACGTGCCCCCGAAGAATCGGCAGCCACCAAGACAGCCACACTTGTTCTTGCTTCTCTTATTCCTCAAATTATCGTCCGGCCACAGAAACCACAATCTGTACGAAGGCAGAAAAGCAGCAAACAAACACGACTACATCAGCCTTCGCACACTTAAATTCAACGAAAACAAGATGAAAAGATCTCCTCCTACGTGAGCATCTTTTCCATCCGACGTTAAAGGATTAAGCAAGAGGTGCATCTGAAACACAGACATCTGATATAAAACGGAGCAAATCACAAATGCAGCGCTCAAGGCACCGTGCTCAGGCACAGAGCATGTCCGCCTGCCGCGATGACACTCTTAACGGTAACAACCCTTCGTCTGTTCATGGAGACAAGCCCTGCAAAGACAGTCCTCACTGGTCTACATCACTTATGACACAGGCAAAGGCTCTTCGAGGAGACGCCTTCCAATGATACCAGGGGCTTGTTCACGCTGCTCAACAACTTTGTCAGGACTCCAGCCTGAGCATAAAGGACAAACCTGATTCTCCCCTCACCCTGATCTCGGCAACATTCAAATGCGATCTCCCTCAACCTCTCACCTCTTAGTTCGGTCATCATGCGTTTCTAAGAAACGTCTCTGCACTTCGTGCTTCGAAGGATGATCTGCAGCTAAAGCGATGTCAGCAGTAACGAGCCCTAAGTTGACGGAGCCAGCTTCCAGCCAGTACGCCCTCCTCAGTATGGGCTGAAGACCTGTTCTGCAATTGTTCACCTGCTCCACATACTGCCTCAGCTGCACGTCTTGGATCGCAGCACTCACACCTTCTCCAACAGACTGGTTGTGGAGGTTGCAGTTGGCAATGCGTACAGCACCCATCTGAAAGCGTGATTTAAAATGTGAGCGTGATTAGTCATGCCTGAAACAAAGGAAGGGTGGTAGACTTAAATCAGCTAACCCACCACCTACTGTGTTCCAGGAAGAGCTCAGCAGAATGCTCTCTTCAAAGAAGACCAGGTGTGAGCGCACACCGGCGCACACAAGACTGCGCGCTCACAGATTTCACAAGTTTCAGCCAGTAAACAACAAAAACAAAACCTCTGCTTAGGAGTCTCCCCTTGTAAAGGGGTGAAACAGGAAAGCTCAGCTTGCATGGATGAATCTTTTGAAAAATGAAATCACTACTGAGTTGCTCACTGTCACCTAAAAACTAAACCCTCAGAAGCATTCCAGACCAGGCGTGCAATCCGATATGACAGGCATCATTCCACGTCCTTAGACAGAAGCATCTACAACAAACACGTGGAACACAAAGCTTTACTCACTCTGCAACTGGTAAGCACCTCACGGAGACAACCACGTGAAACCCTGCGCAGTTCTTGAGATGCCAGACCCCAGCCCTTAACTGGTTTTGTTAGAGCAGCCCCTGTGCAGCTGCACTGTTTCTAGTACTGGCTGCCCTCCTCCTGCCAAAGAGATGGGATGGGCAGGAACCAGCCCCTTCCAAAGACAAGCCAGAAGCTAATACTCGATTATCACTTCTCACCTCAGTAACAGACGCTAACACAAGTGTGTACACAACTTAGCTGGATGCTTGTATTGACGTCCTAAATTAAACACATTCAGGGCAGAGGCTTCTAGAGGGGTTCTGGTTATTAAACGGCCTTTGAAAACGCTGCCGTTCATACCCACGCCCAGTACTCGCACAGCACAAGCTCCTACTTAGCCCTCGGGTACAGACACTGACAGTTGCCCTGCCCAGAGCTCTCTCAAATTTCTTTGCAACAGTCCTGCAGTTTCCACTCGTGTTTTGGCCAGTATCTGCTCCTCTGGTAAAGACCACTTTCCATGATGACCAGTGGAACTACTAAGCAGAAGCCAAAACGACTTGCTCCTGGTCCAATTCTAGCCTGCCTTCTTCCCATTCCCTTGCTTGCACACAGGCAGTAACTTCAGGTAGCCGTTCTATCCAAAATACAAGGGATCACTTTGACAAAGAAGTATTTGAATGGTTGTTGGGAGAAATAGTTTGACCTTGATGTTGGTGGCACAGCCATGTTCTACCACGTAGAGATCTGCTCCATCCATGGCTAAGCGTGTCATCGTGTATTTTAAGTCGTCAGACGTTGGGCACGGCCCAGGAACACAGTTCAGCTGAAGGGAAACAAACGAGAGACAATTGTGAATGTGCATCAGGAGTAGGAGCTTAACTTTGGCCGATGCTTCTATCGATGCTTTAACAGAATCCAAAAACCACAGCAGCGGGTAGTTACAGGACTCCACGCTACCAGAACGAGCACCTGACTGTAGGCTCCCTGGGCGTTAACTCTGAGGCTGGATTTGGCCCAAAGAACCCATCCACAGAGCGCGAGCAGCTCAGATGGACGAAGGGTTACCTTAGAGTCACAGAACCGGCGATCAATTCCGTGCTGGCACATTACAACAGATTTGGGCCTCTCCAGTTCAAACTCCTGGCACACCACGTGGAACACAAAGGTCTGTCCCCACTCCAGAAGACACACGAGCTGTAAGCACAGAACGAACACCACGCTGTCCGACAGCACAAACACAGAAGGAACTCGTGCTGTTTGTTGGGGTATTGAAAGAACATCACCAGAGGTTGAGGTGGGCAGCAGTGAAAACCCAAGGCTCCCTCCATAACCTCTGGCTGCACTGCCCTGCTCACTCCCTGCAGCTCCAGATGGATGCTGACTTCTGTGCGTGCCACAACACGCAGGCCGGTGCAGCCTCTGCAAGTCTCTACCACCACTCGTAATTGAAACGGCGAACTCGCTCTCTTGCAAGAACAGGTACGCGCGGGAAGCACAGGAGGAAGCCGGCTGAACACAGCGCCGCTGGATCCTGCGAGACCTAGTAACTAGCCGACTGTTATTCAAGTCTGTCATACAGACAGCTCATTCGTAAAGGGAAAGATTCACAACTGTTGGTCTCTGTTACGAGAGGGAAGTGGCTATTCTTTGGCTAGATGCAGCTCCTGTGGCAGCTCCCACCCATTTACAGAAACAGATTTTCAAGCTCTACAGCTAAGGCTGCTCAGGATTCCAGCTGCAGCAGTGTGCCTCTCAAGAGGCCACGCTACGCCCGTCCGACAAGACAGAAAGAAAGAGGATGGTTTCACCTGTGGTACTGTAACTTTGGCTGTCAGACTCCCGGCCTGTACGTCAATCAGCCAGGCGTACTCCAAAGTATCACTGCCCAGAGGCAAACCTTCCGCTGAAAACATGGCGTGAGCACGCAGCTGCAGGCCCGACAGGCTGATGTGACCCTCCCGAAGAACTTCGTCCACTGCAGGTCTCTGTCAAGGACAAGGAAGCAAGAGCTACTATTTGCATAGAACATGTCCGTAACAAGAAGACACTCCGCTGTGCACTTTCACCTCTTACAACCTGTGGGTTTTGTGCAGCCTCACAGTCACAAGAGTTCTCAGCACCACCCACACCTGCCCCAAGTTTGTTTCAGCCATCAACCTTCCCTTGGTGAACTCAACACAAGGCATCTAGACACCACCTGCCAAATACTACTGCAGTACAACAGAAATCGAGAACAGAAGGGCCTGTTTTTAAACCACGCAAGTGACAAGAGGTTGAAGAACGTGACTGGCAAAGCTCTGCTACCGTCAGCAAGCTGGCGCGGTATTTGGAAACATGTAGAACACCTTTGGGAAAACCCTCACAGCTAGCACCCTGTCCTGTAGACATTAGTACTACCATCTTCTCACTTTAAGGTTGCACCTGAACGAGCCTACACTTTAAACTGCTAACACACGGAATGCTGGCGCCCACGCGAATTCCAGCCAGGCAGGAAGTCACGGTGTCACAAAGCGATTCACATCCTCTCCATGGCGCTTTCTACACACAGCATTTCAACCAACAGAACGTCCCAGGTGGGGGTCTTACGTGTCTGAGCTAACCTTTCGGAAGCAAAACAAAGCCACGGGTAAAACACTTAACCGCAGCACCGCTTAGCCTGAACAGTCAGAACACTGACAAAATGCTGCAGGTCTCAAGCTGTGAAATTAAATCATTTGACTGTGTAGTAACTGAGCAAAAATCATGGAACTGCAAAGACTTTGCCTGCAAAGTCATCTCTGCTTTCTCACACATATCAACTGCAATACCACAATCAAGCAACAACTTTGAACGGTGTTTAAGGGTTTCACTCGGGGCACAAAACCCGACTGCATCCTTTCACAAGCTGCTGTTAAAAGGCTTGGGTGACCTGTAGGAGAAACAAAACCAAAAAGCTACCACAGAAAATAAAAACCTTCCAGCAGACCTGAGCCACACAACTGGAAATTGCTAAAAGGCAATTCTCCATTGCACAAAGGTTTGTATGTTCAAGACGTCATCATCAGTAGCTTCCAGTGCACCTTCCAACAACCTCCTTCAATGGAAGAACAAGCCCTACAGCCCCAATACTTGGCTCCTGGCAAAAACTCTGAGGACAATGGCATTTTATCTGCCACCATTTGTCAGCACATACGATCTCCACAGCTCTCAGAAGACATCTCCACTAATGCCAGACAGATTCTGCGTCTGCAGTTCCCGAGACCTCACACCATCCCTTTCTTCAGATAACAACCAAACAACCAAGACGTTTAGATTCTACGTTTAGATTCAAGACTTCTTCAGAGGTTGACAGAATAACATCCCACAAACACAAGAGCTCACCTGGAATCTCCTAAAACACCACTTAACTCTTCACCGTCAAGAAAGTTCACAATTATAGGGCTGAAACACATCCAGCCGCCACACAAACCGTGTGTGTCAGCGCTGACAGCATCACGCACAAACCCAAACACAAAAGCAGAAATGCCAGCAGCCAACCCAGAGACCACTCAGTGCTTCGGAAACCAGCACGATTGTTACTCTTTGCTTCCTCAAGAGCCTCTGCCAGAATGTTGGTGCATTTCACTGGAAACTGGACAGAAATAAAGACTTAGTGGTTCAATATGAATCAGCTTTTCTTTCCCATCTATGACGATTCGTAGGGTTAACACGCTCCGGATGTGCACAACAGGAAAGCTCTCACCAGATGACAGTCTTACAGTCATCACAGCTTCTACACTACAACACACACGCACGCGGCACATGGACAAAGAGCAATTTACTACCTGATAGTTGTCACTCAGAAACAAGTTGACTGGAGACAGCACAAGCTGAAGCATTGTTTCTCTAAATCCTTTCTTCATCTCAAAACACAGCCTTTCCAGGAACGCTGTAGGGCACTCAGGACCATCTGGACTGCAGTGCTGCAAGAAGAAGCACTTCTTCCAGAAACTCCCAACACACAGCACGGCTGGTGCTACAGGACTGGAAGCAAACAGGAGGGCAAGAAGATTTTCCTCCAGGGGGGCCCTCGAAGCCTGTGCAACCCCCCAATACTTTTCAACAGTTACATAAACAACAATTCAAATCCATCCGCGTGAACTCAGTGATTATTTGGGTTCCTATCTGAATTCCTGGTAACCCCACAGGACCCTTTAGGTTGGAAAAGATCTTTACGGTCCACGCGAGTGCAATGGCATGGAGCAGAATGCAGCATTAGGAGACAGTTTCGCTGGTGCAGCAGAGAAATCGTAACGATCAAACAAAAACATCGCACAAATCAAGCTCATTAAAGAGAGCAAACACAAAAAACCCTCTAGCTCTGTCTCCCACACAAGCAAAATGAATCGTGTCTCAACCTGGCTCCGCCAGACACAGGTTTAACAGAGCACCTAGCACCCTCACTTCGCATCCCCGGGAGTTCATCCGAACTCCGGAGTACAAAACTACAGTAGAAGTAAGTACTTGAAGCAAGTTAACTTCTGACTCCAAGGTACTCACCACTGGTAACCGCCCGTGCACTTTGTACAAATTAACCAGCACAGTGATGTCCCAGGGGCGCAGAGTGAGAGGGTGCACCGGCTTCACGGAACCTTCATTCTCTTTCCTGTCATTTTCCACTCCGACAGCCGTCCAACCAGAGCTTGAAGATGTCGACAGCGACAAAACAGGGCTAGAGACAACTTCCTCAAAATCGGTGTACATGTCATCTTCTCCAAAATAGTTTTCCTAGGAAAAGGAATTGTTATTGGAAAAGAGATGAAAACGCCCAGGCGGCACAACGAAACACAAGCCCAGCCTTTCCCTGTGCCTTCGCCCTCAGGACACACCCAAAGAGACACATGTGTGTGTCAGGGTACCTCCAATGAACACACCTGTGCCACAGGCATCACAGCCAAAGGGGCTCTCAGCAGTTCTCTACCACTGTTCTAGATGCACCAAACAGGAGACCATCCTGACATTCTGTTACAGACACCGCGAACGGATTTGCACGTTTAGAAGACCGCTGACTGGGAGAGAAAGAACACAAGACGCAGCCCTCTTGAAGGGGTTATCAGCAGACTGCAAAGTCTTCAGTGTGCTTCGAAATCACTCGGGCACGCACGTTTCTTGCCTTGAGTCTAGAACTGCCTTGACGACAGTCACCCCCCTCAACTATCTTAGGCCAAAGTAACTTTGCCAAATTCTTCTGAGAAACAGACCCATCACCGGTTTTTACAAACGATTTATCTAGTGCATCTGAACGTGATTTCTGACAGCTTGTCTCTGCCTCCTCTCCCCACAAGTCATCTGGATGCTCAAGAACTCGCTGAATGTACAGGCCACATGTTCTTGCCAACTCAATATGAGGGAGTGCTGGACACTAAGCACTCTGTGGGGAAACATCCTTTAGTAGAAGGTACTTGGAACACTCGTTCTTCAAAAGTGCTTTGACCCCTCGGCAGCCTCTGACAGAGAAGTTCCAGCTATCACAAACTCCCCTGATGATTTGAGGCACAGAGAAATGAGGACCAGACTGAAGATCAAACTGAAATGGACTTGAAGCTTGTGTTTCTGGCCCCCCTTCCCTTTTTCACGCCTCACTTGCTCTCCAAAACCATTTTCTCCTGTTGTAAGCACGAGTCTGCAGCACAAGCAAGTGAAGAGGAAATGTAAAACAAAAAGCAATCACCAGCAACCCCCCTCCTCGACAAAGGTCTGCACAAGAAGCAGGTTCACAAGCCAGGCGAAAAACCCCTCACAAGCCAAGCCAAGCCAAGCCAAGCGGGCCTGCCCAGCTTTTTAGCAAAGGAGAAAGATGAAAGGCTGGTGGTAACGCAAGGCTCAGCGACCCTGGCACGCTGGTTACAAAGCAGACCCAGCAGAAGGTGCTAAGGACTGCAGTGACGGAGCGCTCTACCTTCCGCGGGGAATGCGAGCACCCGCCAACCCGGCACTGCAGCCAGCCAGCCCATCAGCAAGAAACGCTGCCTCCCGGGGTGGGGGGTGGGGGGGTGCTTAACAGAACTGCACGAAAAACGCATGTGCACAAACGGCTCCCACGGGCCTTGAAAAGAGCAGTGCAAACAACACCCCGACCGCACGTGAGGAAAACAAGCCCAAAAACCAACTCTGGGAGTCCATTCCGAGATGCTGCCAGCACAGCTGGCCCGAGGGATGTAAACACACACCAAAAAAAGAACAGTCAACGTGCGGGTCCCAAAATGAGCTGTTCAGCTAAACTATTCTCCTGCGATTTATACGATAAAAGCTGGAAGATTTAATCTGAAAAATCTGAACCTGGAAGCGTGAGGTTACCTGGAGCAGCAACAAGCACTGAAGGAAGTGCTGCTTCACTGGGAAAGACAGAAGCATTTAATGAATTTGTGGGCTGCAAAACAGAAGCTCAATAGACAGTCTGGACACGGGTGGAGCTCCTCTGTGTCAGGTTCTGTACGTGATTCTGTGAACACTGACCTCATTTTAATCTGATCTATTTTAGTGGCAACATGAACAAATAATGACCCTGTCCGAAAGCCCTACATTTTACAAACAGTCGGTGTTGTCTGTTACTTACAGCATCTCTTTAAACTAAACTTACTCCTGTGTCCTTCTCCCTTCCCTCCCACGACCCTCGCTCCAGAAACTGCACAGAGCGTAATTAAACCCGACGCAAGCAGGCAATCGGGACGCTGCAGAACTTCAGGGGTGCTGCAAGCACGGGTGCGGCTGCGGCTGCGTCTGGACGTGGTTGTTGACAGCTCTAGTGATAGTCGTGGAGCTGAATTTTTTAATAGCTACTGCAGAAGTCAAAGAGGACCCCTTCTGCACACAGAGTGCGAGCACAAAGTCCTCGTTGAAAGGAAAATTCTGCCGGTACTGCTCTGCACACGCAGACCACAAAGCTCCTCCAAAGCCTGTGCCACCTGAGCGCAGCGCAGCCCCGCTGCTCTGTACCACCACGCGAAGCCAGTCCGGACTGGGCTCCTAACTTTGCATCTACATTAGCGTATCCTGCGTGACTCAAACGCTCGTTTCCAACAAATTCTTTCCTTTTTCTCCTTGCGGCTGTGCTGTAAGTGCTGTGGGCTGCATTCCCATGCCTACCTTTATGGACAGAAAGGCTTTGAGCAGAGGTCCATACAGGGTTATCTGGGAATCTGGGGAGAGTTCCAGTTCCACGTGGAGCTTATCTGGGGGCAGCTCCGAGGGGTCGAGGGGGAGGCGAGTTGATGCTGTGGGAGATGAAATGACAGTGTCTGCTGTCTTCTGCGACGGTCGTAGCACGGACAACATGGTTTCTTCCATTTCTGACACTTTAGAGCAAAATACAGAAGAAAACAGATTTTGCTTACAAGTCAGGCTTCTGAGAGACAGAGTCCTGCTGATACTAAGGCGCACTAAACAGACAGCTGCTTGCGGCCTTCTCGTTTGGGCTGTACAGTTGTGTTCATCTGTCTGCTCTACAGAAGTGGTTTCTCATCTCCAGTAACCATGGGAAAACATCAAATATTTTAGTCCATCTTAATTATGCAACCGAAAAAATCTCTCAGGTTCTGAAAGAAACCCAAAGCAAACACAGTTTATTTATCTTGCTTCTCTGGTGAAGCAGAGCCATGCGTTCAGCTCCGCGCAGCACATTTCCCACAACCACGAGCTCCGGCAGAGTAAACAGACGTGACTAAGCAGGAACACTGCAGAAGCTGTATCGGAAAATACTTGAGCAGGTAGCTCTGTCGTCCTTTCAAGCTACACAATTACTCACTAAATGGTTGGGTAACTCAAACCCTATTTCCTCTCCCTTGTTTTTATTTAGATGTAGGGGACAGGAAGCATTTGTCTTTTTTAAGTGAGCAATGGTGATGAGGAAGTGAGGAACTGAAAGTGCTTCGAGGATGCGAAGTAATTGCTGGAAAGTAAAGAAGTCTATGAGAAAACCACATCAAACTGATGCTCCAGATTTCAGGCACCAGCTTAACTGGAAGAACCAGCATACACAGCACCACAGCGAGTACACGCTCCTAACATGCAAAACCTTCATGAATTAACCACCATTGCTGCCTGCAATGTTTGCTGTGAGGCAGCTGAGTGCCATAGGGAGATGGCCACTGTTCTGGAAGCTGCATCTCCTGTAGTGCAACGTATCTGCTTCTCAGACCCTCAGAGAGCGCTATCGGTTGACTCCAAAGAACATACAGCTGTTGTGACCCTACAGAAGCGAGCTGCACTGTGCTGGATTATTCACTGAAGGAAGCTGCAGATGAAATTACCTGTGGATGTACAAACTTATCAAACACAGGTTCAATTGCTACGATTACGCATAAAAGTTTTTTCATTTGAAGCATGCAAATCCAACAGAGGCTGACAGAGTATCACAAAAGCACTTAATGAACACCTGCATAATGAATCTTACTTCTTCCTCCTCATCCCCTAAGATCTGAGTTCTTTTAGATCTGAACACTTGGAACTCAACGTGTAAAAACCCAATCCAGCAGGTCTTCTAACACACGATGATTGAGGCCCATTTAAATTAGCTCGCTCCATTCTTCCAACGCCTCTCCTTCATCAGCGCTGCTTTCACTATCTTAACCTGAAAGACTTCTGCGCAACCCCGAACTTTCCGCGTTTAAACTAACTCCCTTTTCTGTCTGCGTGTAGCTCTCTACTTGGCAAGCGCGTGCTGTAGGGTGTATCTTACTCAGAAATACCGCTCAGGGATTTAACATCGAAAAACTCCCGTTTAGAGACCAGTGCCACACTGGCACAAGCCTTTTATCTGATGGCCAGAGCTCACGTCTATGGTTCTAGTTTCACACCCACGGGGACAAGGCACTGCTATCCCACCTCACATACAGTGTGTTTAAGCATTTCCATCATAACATCAACACATGCCAAGGGAGAAAGCTGTGTGAGGCTAAGAACAGGATCCTGCCACACCACTGCAGTTCCTGTCTAACAGAGCGGGTGATGTTCGATGTTATGCAGCAACACGTCAAAGAGATCCACTTTGCTACGAACAAAGAGAAAGGAGCTACAGGCAGCACCCTCTTTTCACACAGGGAACTGGGACATTTTCTGGCGTTCTGCATCGGGAGATGTCAGTTTTTGAATCCAGCTCGGGGCCCTGTAAAGAGCAGCGTCCTCCCACGCGACTGACACTAGCAGCGCAGCTCAAAACTCTTTCCTGCACATTTAGGCAGTTTGACTGAAGAAAGTCACAGCATGTGAACAAGGACAAGTAAGCAACACTTACAGGACTGTTTTAGCTGCTCGTCTGCCTTTTGAGGATAAATTGGGTGCCAGGAGTAGTCAATTGTAAACACGACGCTTGGGACTGTCCAGCATTCAACCCATCCAGCCCTGTCAGAAAGAAACATCACACTGTCATTGCAAGCGCAAGAGCTTCGTTACGTATTTTCCATCAACATAAGATGCTACCTTCCATCACGGACAAAATACGTACATCTGAGGAGCCAAGAGAAAGACACATCAACTACAGATCCCAATAAAACTCACTCCTCTTGAGTGATGTTCCTCCACTTGGGTTTGCCCGCTTTCTGACCGCTCTGGCACTCCGCAGAAACACAAGACTCAGGACTCAGTTTATTGGGCTGACAGTCCTTCACCAGCATAAAAAGGGAGTATTTACTAGGATGACAGTCTGGTAAATACAAGTGAAGGTCAACATCTTCTCCCTAAAAATCAAACATTAGTAACAGAAAAGTGAATTAAGTTCACTGTATGCACAACGTTCATGCTTTCACACGTTCATGAGCGCCATCAGCCTCACTTCACTGGCAAAGTGAGGCAAAGCATCTCAGCTGTCACAGGTGATTGCTGACCACAGCTCCCACCTATTTTCAGTCCACTCCCAAGAGCTCTGCAGAGCCAGTACCTTGCACCTAACAACACATCGTGGACGTCTGTAAAACTGATCAAACCGTACTTTCCCAAGGCTGCTGGGCACGCCAACCAAGCCAGACCTGAACAAAAACCATTCAGCAAAGATACACCACTGTTTTCCCTGCTATCAGCTGATGCAAAACCACCGGCACCGCTGCAAACTAGGTTTTTTATTTTTAGTAGCACTAAACTGCTTCTATTTTAGGGAAGACAAGAAGTACAGTCTTCCAAAACATCAGCTGCGTTTGTGACAAATAAGTTATCACAATGACTGACTCTGCAGACACGCCTACATATCTGGAAGCTGACTTCCCAAGTTCCTGGGGTTCCCACTCCAGCATTTAGTGTTTATCTTTGAACATGCATCAGGTTGGAACACGTATCTTCTGGACAAACAGGAACAGACTTCCCAGCGATGAGGTATGCACAAAGACACACACAGCCTAAGTACACAGAGTGAACAGCAACACTGCTGCGTGTACACATGGATGCTGGAGCACGTGCTGACGCTGTTTTCACATCACACGCTTGTTTCTACGTGTGTGGGTATGAATCAAGCAGCCTGCAGGGATGCTTCACATGACGAACAGAATGCATTTGCCCCTGCGTAACTTGAAGGACAAGGCCAAGAACCAGGCATGCACGAGTCATTTTCCTGCAGGACACAGTTCATTCGAAACGTCCTGACTGAAGCAGAAAGAGGCAGGGCAACTACCTCACATTTAGAAGACACAGCCGAGGTAAGGAGGGAAGAACTTACCCTCAAAGAGAATCGGGTATTACACGTGGTTGGAACAAAGTCAGTGAAAGGCAGAGAGAAAACAATGTTCAGTGTTTCTCCGCAAGCTGCCAGATAAACTGTGAGAGAAGAGGAAAAACAAATCAATCTGTCAAAACCACTCCCTGTCTCATACTGAGACAAATTATCAGAAACACAGGTGAAAATCACGGCAGCATATTCAAGGATTCCCGACTCCAGAACCTGCCACTGTAACTACCGTGTGCTGAAGAGTACACCGCACTCGACCGTTCCGAAAGTGCTGACTTCCCACAGCTTGTCCTTTCTAGGCAAAATGGAACTTCAAGCAGACAATAAAACAAGCTGCAACAACTACGACTGACTTCGCTGCTTCACAATGAACCTATGAGGGGTTTTGGATGGCTTCTGTCCATCAGCAACGGTTAGCAGCAAGGACGCATTTTTCTAGTCAGAAAGGGTATAACACTTGTCCTCTCTGCTCTGGCCATTTTGGTCGCGTGCGCTCTTCCCCCACGTTCATTATAATGATCTCACCATTTTCTTGCTGTTTGGTCGAACAGTCAATCCAGTTGTGCTGATTTGCTGCCCAAATCATTTCAAACTGATGAAACATGACTTTGAAGTTCCACATATAAGGAACAAATGAAAAAATATCAGGTGCGCTATCACTGGACCAGTCTTGGATCAAATCTAAAGCCACACAAAGAAAGAAAATTAGCAGCCCTCAAGTGAGAGATTTCTTACAGCACAGCGTTCGGCCTTTCTTAAACTGCCACTTTAAATTGCTCCGTGCTTCGCAGAAAAATGACAACTACACGCAGGAGCCGTTTCTCACGCAGCCACACCACAAATCCTTGCTGTGAACCTATCTCCTGCTCCTCACTTGCTTTTTCAGCTACGAAGCCCCAGGTTTACTTAAGTGCTCTAGTTTGGTGCCGCAGCAAAGTGTCAGTACAACACACTGACCTCGAGGCGCCGGACACCGGCTGCCTTCCCTGGGGTGTCCGCTCTGCCCCTCTAAAGCGCAACACCAGCAACGTTCCCTAAGGCAGCAGCGCAGTGTGGCTGTGGCAGTTCGCGTTCGCTGTGAGCAGACTGGGAGAATGTGCTGTGCAGCGCAGCACTGTACAGCCAACGGCTCCAGCTCGTTAGGAGGATAGCTTCATTAGCATGACGCTACGCCTGTACTAACTAATCCTTCCTCCCAGCAGCGCTCATCAGCCCCGGCAGCTCCACGTTGACGGGGCTACGTTCTGTCCATTACCACAGCCGCAACGTTCACCAACAGTTAGGGGATGCTGTATCACACTGCCCTGACTCGCGTGTGCGGATTCCTCCACACAGCCAACACCTTCAGGAGCAGGGATGTGACCTAAAGACTAAGTCAGTCAAAGACAGCAGTATCATAGAAATCGGTATCCTAAGTGACAAACACTGAACAAATCGATAGCTCTGACAGAAACGAACTCAGCTGGAGTTTGAGATCACTCAGAATAGTTGCAGATCCATTGCAGTGTAGATGTCAGAAAATTAAATCCCTTGCTACCTCTAGTCAGACACTAGAGTGTACTAAGACACATACAGGCAGCTGAAAACATCAACCACATTGACCTCAGTAACGGTGTTTTGTCCTAAATACATGAAATCCGAGTCCCTGGCCTTGCACACCTTGGCAAATGGTGCAACGACGCTCTAAAGGAGGGCTATGGAACACCATCGGTAACTCAGCCAGCAAAGGGCTTACCCGCAAAGAAGCTTTTCTGAGCAAAGATGAAGTGATAGGTTGCTTTATACACCTCGAGCTCGCACTGCCACGTCTGGGGCATGTTCCATATCCGGGGATAGCTGGCATTAATATGGAACTGCAAACAAGACATTAAAGCGTCAAAATTACTTCAAGAGATGAGAGGGCTCAATCCTGGAAGCTCAGCAGTTCCCACACACACACTCTGCTGAATAATTAAAACTGTTTTCCTGCTGGGATGAACAGAAGGTCTCTCCAGTTCCTTAATAATTTAATCCCCTTCTCTTTCTGTGTTTGAAGGTCAAGCGCTAGCATATTCATTTATTTGGAAAGGTGGACTGACGACTCCTGATACATCTGCTGCAGCAGACGTACCGAGCAGCTTATAGACCAAAGCTGTCATTAAAATCATCGCCTTGCTCAGTACACCAGAAGGTAAAATCCCTCGGACTGCTTCAACCGTTGGTACAATGCTCAGACTCAGACAATAAAAACATGGCTGTAATGAAAGAATCTTAACTCCAGTGAGAAACGGTGGTCTGCAGGATCAGAGCACTGCAGAAGCGAACTCACGAGGCGAGCACAACAACCCTGCAGCGCTAGATGTGTCTAAGCTTTCTGAAGCACCGCTAAACCCTTAAGCAGACGCCTTCCGTAATCATTTGCTAAGGTAAAACCCACGAGTCCACGGCCACATAGTAAACGAGGTCAGACTTTAAACTGGTACCTCAGCCCCTCCACTGCTTCCCAGGCACGCAGCACTGGGTACACAAATGATGTCAAGTCACCGGAGGGCAGGCAGACCTGTGTGCGCAGAGGTTGCGCGTGCATGCCGGAATTCCTCGCGTCGCAAGGTCTAGCGGAACACTCAAGGCAGACTTCTGTGTTGACCAAGAACTGTGCAACACACAAATGCTAAACCTCCTCTAGGTACTGAACCTTTGTGCCCGTCACCGCAAACTTACAGCTAGCATTTCCGCTTCCAAGAGAGTCCGGTACTGCATACTGCTGGTGGCATCGACGTGGAGGAGCTGCCCTTTAATTGTAGGTGAGTAGCCTAGCAAACAGAAGATATAAAAAACGTAACCACTCAGACACCAGAGCCACACAGTTCTCACCAACCACCAAAAAAGGTTATTAAATAGTGTTCTTGCTGGGTCTGAAAATGCTCAGGTTCTGCACAGCTTGATTTAAGTGGTAGAATACAACTCAATGATGCCAGAAAGAATCAAGAATCTTTGTTAGTAATTTAGCAGAGGACTTCAGCCCACAAGACAAGTGAATGCTGAGGAACACGCTCACACCTTTACCCTTGTCTCCACTTCATCTTGGATTTTGGAGCGTGTTTTGTGTAAATAAACCCCTACTAGTTTTCACAACACATTTCTCAGCATGACTCAGCGACTACACTTGCCCTACCGAAGATGCCTTCCCGTTCTGAGCTGACAACATATCTGCACACTGCATCAAAACAAGACACTGACTGGTACTTAAGGAACTTTCGTATTCAGTTTTCTAATGAAAAGCTTCTGAACCTTGGTCTTACTTCTTCATGACAAGAACGTACTGTAAATTCTGGAGCAGGTGCCTCAGTGCTGAGAGGACAGTTGTACAGCCCACTCTGCACAATGTAACGTGATCGAACTCCACCCGCCCAGGAGAAACTTGCTGTCACAAGCATTCACTTTGACCTCATTTGTTAAATGTCTGTAAAGACTAATTAGTGGAAACTTTGCGTTCAGCTGTACGTGTGAAATATGCAAAATAGAAGTAGCAGCTTATGGTAAAGTAATGAAGAGGCGAGTGAACCCTTGTGTCTAATCTGGAATGAAAACGTAAATGGTTTAGGCGGGACATTGAGAAGAACTTCATGGAAAGGGTTGTCAGGCCTTGGCACGGGCTGCCCTGCAGGGAGGGGGCTGAACCACCATCCCTGCACGTGTTTAAAAGTCGCTTAAGGACATGGTTGAGCAGTGGCCTTGGCACAGCTGGGTTAGTGGTTGGACTGGATGGCCTTAAGGTCGTTTCCAACCTAAACAATTCTGTGATTCAGTTTCCTAACGCAAACAGCACGTGGAGGTAGCTTCACTGTTTGAGCACGTCCAGCCTTTCGTCTCTTGCAATAAAATGTTCAGGGAAAGGGCTTTTATTGCTTCACATAACAATGTACACCTCATGGTCACCAAGGAAAAGCTCTACAGGACACACACACGCACTCAGGAAAACTCTTTAAAAGAAAAGTTGGGAAAGAAGTGCAAGCCTAGCCTTAACTTACCGTTTTCACCTACTGTCATGGGAATATTTATTTCCAGATACGATCCTGCCCCCACGTTCACATGCACAGCATTGGTTTCCTGTATCAAAAGGAAGGAAACAAGTCCAAGCGTTATTTCTAGGCTCAGTGCAACCACCAGTGTATGTTCAGCCCCCGGCTATCATTAGCCACACCTGGCTGAAGGCACCCCTTGACTCAAGTCCTTCCTGCCCTCCAAACAATTACGAAGTAACTGTGTGCACTGACAGCAACACCATCACTTCTAGGGTTGATAAACGCTGACTTAGGGCAACTAGTAGAAATAAAGACTGTGGCTCAAAGCCTCAGAGGGTGCACGAGTAGATGTATATCTAACAGCACAACTCCTAACCCTTTCAGCCATAAACACCCAAAGACAAGGTGTGCACAATGGAGTCCACTAGATTCCCCTTCAAGAGTAGCCACAGGGCAAAGAAAAATCTAACCCCCTGCACACGTGCAGCTTTGGCTCTCCGCCACTACCACCTCGCCACCAACACCAGGTACTTATCCATTAACAGAGCAAAGCCTCTTTCCACTGTGATGAGCTTCATCATAAAGGAAGACTGCACAGGAAACATTCACACCAGGGATTCCCAAGGCCACAGGAGATGTGGCCTTGACACTCAGAAGAAAGAAAACAAGTCAGCAAATACTCCTGCCTCTCAGCCAGCACTTCTCTTTGAAGGGATGGCCCATAACTACAGAAGGGTAGAACAGGAATCTCCTGGCTTTTAAGTTCACGTGCAACAGACACAGCCAAAGAGCACAGTACCTTCCAGGAAAGTTCTCGGTATTTACCCTGTTTTTGGTAAAAAGCAAATCGATGGTGGCGTCTGCGATAATATTCATCCGCAGTTCAAAAGCCAGGATCTGTCTTGGCTTCCCGGGCTGAGCAATTTCTGAGACTTTCATCACCTGGTAGTCTGGGGGAAAGAAGAACTTCCACAAGCAGTCCCTGGCAGGAAGGGGAATAAGAAAGCAGAGTTGTCTCACTCACAGAACACCTCTGTATTGCTGGGTTTAGCGTTTTTTACGAGTGTGAATGCATTTGGTTCACGTAACTACTTCCCAGCTGGCTGAGTCTTCAGACAGCCACTGGCCATGACAAGAACGCTTGTTTAAAGTCTTCATCACGGGACCCCTCCAACCCATTGCTGCAACCTCCACAAGCTTTAATGACAAAAAGTGCCCTTTCGATAAAAGCCTTAAACGGACAGGCCACGAACGACTCAAAACAAAAGCATGTTCACGCAGACTAGAAACAGGACTTGGTTTTCATCTTTTTCCTAATACTTGCTTTACAATCTGCCACAAGAACACAAGAAGGAAGCGATCTGCTTATGCTTCAGTTTGTGCACAAATAACTGATGTAACGCCCAGAAAAAAGCAACCAAAACACTCAGTGCACACAGCAGAGTCCCGATGGGCCTCAAAGGGCTGGAAGTCTTTCAAGTGGCGTCACAGCTTCCTGTATCCCACACCCAACTGCCACGAACCCCAGGGAAGTCCAAGACTGTAGTGCACAGTACAGTCAAGAATCCCTTGCATGAACCAAGAGCACAAAACGCAGAGGAGCATGGACCTGTGCTTCTCAAAAGTTCACGTACCTTCCAAATTCTATTTGCTACCCGCGGCATGACATGGAATTGTTCCCAGGTACGGATCTGTGAGCCCTGCGGACACTGCGCAGCACCAGACTGCTTTCTGCCCAGCCTCTCAGAACTACAGAAAGTTTACAACTGGAGAGGAAGCTGCCTCGGTAGGATTAAAAAAAGGTAATTAATAACTCACTGACTTCACGCTCCCAGCAAGGCTTTGTTCTGAAACCAGAGTTTCCTCTTAAAATTCTTCGAGGCACTGTCATCTCTAATGACTGCTCTTTGGTCTGCTACCCTCACACTCCGAAGAGAGTGCAGTTTCACAGGAGAATTAATGGAGGTCAAGAGAAGTATCCATGTGCAATTAATAGGAGAGGGAAAAGGGAAAGCGCCGATTATGTCACTTGCCCTTACTAGTCCTTCACTCTCTAAACAACCCTTTCCTCTCCACAAAAACATCCGTGCGCAAAACAGTGAGGGCTAAGTGAAGACTATTAGGAGAGCGCCAGGCTAATACTGTGTTGTTATAAATCACAGAATCACAGAAGGTTACAGGCTGGAAGGGACCTCAAAAGATCATCTAAGTCCAACCCCCGCTGCTGGAGCAGGGTGAGCCTACAGCACTGTCTCAAGATGTCCTACATGGGGCTTGAACCCAGGACCCCAGGAATTCGGAGTCCCATGCTCTACCAGCTGAGCCAGCCGGGTGCCGAGCTCTTGATTGTGCTAAGCAGGGATAAATGGTTCTTCTCTTGACACCTTCCCAGCCAGACTTCAAGCATTTCTTGTCCACATGCAGCGCATTTCTGTCCATGGGCCAGTAAGAGCCTAACACGTACAGGTAACCGACTGAAAGGCTCAACCCCTTAGGTACCCAACACTTGATAAACAGTGAAACAGTTCCGTTCACAAAACTAAGAGCATCATCTATCCATTCCATTACAAAAATTCACCGAAAGGCCCTACATTTGGGCGGCCTACAGACAAACAGCACTAAGTTCACTGCTCTTGACTGTGGCAGGAATCTTCTTCCAGACGGCCTAGTTTACCTGACACGAGTTAGAAGCCTGAGCCGGAAACCTTGGCATGTTTTGGCAGATACCAGATTAAACCCAAAGATGCAAATCGCAGCAGTACCTCTGCCTATCAGCCCAAGGCCCGTAGTTGAAGTCTGTTCCTTTCCCACAAACAATGTCCAAACCCCAGCAGGGCGGCAGATCCTGTAATTTGCTGTCTTCGTTGTTTGCTTCTCCATCATTACTTTCCTCTGTCTCCTCTGGTACCAGGCCTGTAACACACAACACAATACAGAGATTATTGGAGGAAGTTGCTTTAAATCAGCGTGAAAAGCATTTGCTAAGTACGAGACAAAGCATCCTGATGTCAGTTCTGCTTGGCAGCACTACAGTACACACACACATAGAGCCACAGACTCCCGCGGAAGGGCAAGAACTTGGCCCCAAATCCTCAGGCCTGGCGAAAGCTCTGCTAGCGAAGCGCTGGCACGCACAGCAGTGCTCTCTCTGCATCCGTTTTCTACTCACACAGGCTCTCCTACGGTCACACTCAGTACCAAACGCTGCTCACAAACCAAGTCTGGAAACAACTGATTTAAAGCCAGCGATACAGACAGTGCCAGCAAACTAAAGCTACGGGACCCGACACAACAGACCCAGAGTTACTAGCGAAAAGTCAGCAGTCATTCAGCAATGAGCCAGAATTCCTACACCAGCCCAACTCCTAAGCAAACACGTTACCTTCGCTCGAGCAAATATCCCAGCAGGTATTAACCAAAACATGCTCCTGCTCTTCAAGTGTTCCTTGAATTCTACATCATCTAAGTTCACAGCTTTGAAATATAACTTGTTTCAAGCTATCCTTTCAAGAATATCTTTCAGGAATAAATATTTCAAGAACATTTCAAGAAGAACCATCAAAACTGACTGCCAGAAATCCCACACAACTAATGCCCGAAGGTCCTGCTGGCAGAGGACCGACACTCATGTAAAACTACTCACTGATGAAAGCGTTAATTTGACATGGAAAGGTGTTTCATCTATGGAACTGCCCAGGCCTCCTACATCAAACAGCCTAGAGGTGGACAACAATCATTAAAAACAAACACCCCAAAACTTCACTGCCTCTAAGAATGAGACACATGAACCCTGTTTTTTCACTAGCAGAAAACAACAACTTGTGGCCATCCTAAGCGTGTTTGTAAAAGCTGTTACTGGCTCCAAAAGGTTACCCTACATCTTCCAGCGGGGACAGTTTTCAGCAGAACAAAAGGAAATTCTGTAGAAAGACCACAAGACTCAATGACCAAAGATCCTTCAGATCCCTCAGAAGTTAATCTTTGTGTTTAGCAGAAGGTACCTGGCTCATCCATGTAATAATAGATATCAACATCGTTGGACTGCATGACGACAAACCCTTCACCCATCAGCCTCGGTGGTCTGCAATGGAGAAGAGCACAAAGAGTAAAAAGCAGTGCACTGAGATCAGTCTTTACGAATTCAAGTCATTTTAAATGCAACTTACTAAACACACCCAAGCCGGGCTACGTCTACCCTGATTTGCAAAGATTACTTGACCATTACATTGCTGCTGTTAATATTACTACTGTTACTACTGCCACTACTGCGTAAAGTCAATTGGTTAACTCCGGCATTAAGATGCCAGGTTCCTCTCCACAGCGACACTGCTCAACTGTCACACACCACAGCCAACCCAAAACTGGACCTTTCAACATCAGTATTACTTTGGGTATTTCTTCTCACCAAGAGTTCCTTTCTCCTTGTCCTACATCTTTCTTTCACCTGCTAATTGTTTCCTTACTAAAATAGCTCTCACTCCAAACCAAAGGGAGAGGACAACTTCAGTAATTAGAGCATTAGACTGCGAAAGAAAAAGAGGCTGTTCTTCCTTAATAACATTTCCCTCAATAGAACAGGATTGAAGCAATGAAACTACTCCATGAACACTTCCCCTGACGCTGCTACACCGGCACGCTACAATCCACTTCTGAACGCGGTACCACGTGCTCGTTTACACCTTACGTGTTACATAGGAGCAGCAATATTAGCGTGAGATTGGTCTAGTTTCACCACAAAGGACATTTCTGCCCCTTCTCAGTCACTTTTGCAATTTCTGAACACCAAAGAGGAAAACCCAACGGCAGAAAGTACGTGGTCTAAGAGCAGGACCTGTCAGAAGCACTCTGCCCGTTCTACCAGAGCTACACACAGGAAAGCCTGCAAAACATCAAAGACAGCAGGTGCAGATCCCACACACCTCCAGAGGCTCTTCAAAAACAATGGAGCAGGAACCTTACAATCGATTTTACTTTAACTGCTGTCACTACTCCCAAAGACTTAATATTTTCTACTAATTCTCAATTTTCCAGTTACTTTCGCCATCCCCAGCAAGATGCAAACAGAGGAAGAGGTTAATAAAATTGTTGAGTGGCTCCAGAACAGAAGTGGGGAGGCAAGCATTTACAGATACACAAACAGTCACTCTTGGGAAGAGCTCGGTTTATGCTGCCCACGCTCCTCAGCAGGCACAGGCACGTCACCACAACTGGACAGCTCAGCGTGAGCTGCACAGTGCAGCCTGCAGAGCCAGGCCTGCCACCAACGGGCCCCAAAGAAGCTCCGACAGCAGAACCAAAGCATTTACCTCTACTGGCTGAGAGTAATGAAGTCCAACTTCAGGCAAGCTCAAGTAGACTGACCCAGAGGTGGTGAGCAAAGCCTGACAAGCTGTCATTTAGCTGTGTGAAAGAGAACTACCTACTGGAAAGCTTTGGGAGCTGACAGAATGGCCAGCTTAGACTTAAGAGCAACAGATCTTTTTCTTACTAGGGGCAAGTACCGTGGTCGGCGTTCACTGCACAGCCACGCAGGAAAGACAACAGCACAGCTGCTCTTACCTGTAATCTCAGCTTCGAGTGCACATGGAACTACCCTGCAGGAGATGGAAGAGGAAGGTATCTAACAATGCCACCTAACCTGTCCTCCTCAGGAAGAGTTAGACCTTGCTGGACTTAACTGATAGAGGGGGTAGAATCCTAGAAATTCCACCAGAGGCAACCAGTAAAAAATAATTAGATAATGGCAAAGAGTGTTAATGAGATTAATCTCCTTAGTGTAAAAATATCTCCTAATATGCATCCTAAACGCCCACTTTGAGCCTACCGACTTCAACAACGCTCTTCAAACTTGGTCAGCTCTAGCCTGCTTTTCCTGGCACACGTGTTTGCAAACAGCGACAGAGGTGTTGAAACGTCTGTCTGTAATGAAAGACCGTCGCTCTCAGGGTGGCCTTGGATCGATCAGTCTGGCACTACACATTCAGTCAAGCCACTTAGCTGGTGAACTCTGACGTTTCTGACAGACGCTCAGCTAAATTTTTAAGCCAAAGAAGCGTAAGAGGGCAGGATCTGAAGATTCAGAAAAGTCAGTTTCCAATGAACCGGGGCAAGGTTGTTGAGCAAACAGCGCCTACAAAAGGCTCTGAAATGTCGCTACTCTGTCCAGTTTATCCGTTGAACTCCGAACCTGGTAAGACAGCGCAGAGAATTCTGGCTGTGGGGTGCATACACCAATCAAGTCGTGAGAATAAATGGTTAAAGCCTGTGCACAGCTTTAGTACCCGAGTGACGGAAAACAGAAGTTGCACGCAGGAAACTGATCCCAAAGCAGAGCATACAAAAACCTACAGCGAGACAGAACAGTGCTTTCCTCCATAAATACAACGACTGCAAAGTTCAGGCATTTCAAACCTTCAGAGTGGTCAATACACTGACTTGTCCTAACACTTAACTGTGCAAAGTCCCAGAAACACAGTCGACACCCTTCTCTCAAACAATGCAGTCATTTGGAAACAAATCCACCCAACGTACTCATCATTTTGAAGGCCAACATATCTTGGACTCGGAACCAGCATGACTCGGACATTCTCCAGTTTCCCTTTCACAATGTGCATGAACCGATCGAGGTGGCTCGAAGGTGGCTTTGTGGTGTAGGTCAAAAAGGCATCGTCAAAGTTAATGCACAGTGTTTGTGGCTGATAATGATTCCCAAATGCCAAGCGACCCTAAATCAAAAATGAAAACCCAATTACTGATTGCACAGCCCTCCTTCATGCAGCAGTTACCTACAACAACGCCTTTTAATCGGCCACAATCAAATATGGCCACACTCTGCGCACGTCCGAAAACACCACTTTGTGCATTACACTCTCAATAGACTATCTCCTATCACCTCAGTAACAGTTCTTCTGTCTTTAGGGAGAGGCAGCACCGCCTTTTAATGAATGTGTCCAAATATTGGTGCTAAAAAGCTGCAGGGAGGGGAAAATCCAGAAACAAGGCAAACACATCCCCAGAACCCACCACATCCACTATACAGCAACCATCACCTACTTTAATCACTTGGTCATGCTCCTGAAATCATTGCCAAGGCCAAACCATGTGCATCTCCCACCTGAGAGAACACAACCACATCTGCCGGGATTAGTGACTGCACCTGGGCAGTGCCGGCAGTGCCACTGTAAAACTGTTTCTTGGACTGAAGAACAAAAACTCAAAAAGAAGGCACAAGGAAAACAAATGCCCAACCTCCACAGTAAGCACTCACTGCTAAACGTTCTCATCATCAGGGTCTTCTCGCTTACCGTGCTCACGTTGACTTTAATGACTGGAATGAGCGATCTCCATGAAGAAGAAGGGTCTTGAGATTCTGTTTTTACTTTGACACTGCAGGAAAATGACAAAAGCGGGTTTTATCATCTTGCCTTTGCAGAAGAACCAACCAACCTTTTCTTCTAGGCCTCTTCAACCCACAGCACCACAGGGAAGGTCCAGTCCTGTAAAGGACCTGCTAGCAGATTACTGCAGACTCCTCCAGAGCCTGGAAGAACAGCAAGAAGCACGTGCAGCAACACTATGGCTGCTGCTATGCTGAGCTGCTCACGCAGGCAGAGAAGCATTCTGTGTTTAACACACAGCAATAGCTAAATCCAATGTCCTCAGGGGAACTCGGTCAGTTCTAAATACTCCTGTGTAAGTGAGGGATTTTTCATTTCCCAAGACATCCTCTCCAAAGGCAGAAGTCCTTCCTGTACCTGTCAATAACGGGATAAGATGAAAACATGAAGAGAGTGGCTCAGAGGCACAGCCCTTACTCAAACTCAGGACTGCCACAGCATCCTGCAGCTGCCCACTGTGTAATATTTCGTAACATGTACTGGCCTGGCCAGCAGCAGTCGAAGGGCACAAGTCTCTGCTCCCGCCAATAAATCAGTCTGGTGTGGTTCTGTCCAAGAGAGGTTTGTTATTGAACCTCTGAGTCCACTACACACAAATCATGTACGAGAACTTCTTACAAACCTGCGTCATGTCTTCTGAAGCACCCCAAAATGAGAATGAGGTGAGAAAAGAACTAACACTCACGCCTAAAAAGACAACTTGTGACATCAGACCGAGCTTAAAGCCCAAAAACCAGCGCGTTCTCCCAACGCCACACAGATCCTCACATTAAGCCTATTCATCGAGCAGCTCTTGCTTCTACTGAGCGCTGAATTACCATTCAGCAAGCACAACCCCTTGAACATACGCTCCCTCTTCACTCTGTGCTTCAAATAGATTTTTCAGCCTGTCCCTGATCATTGAACAAGAAGCACTTGGTTTGTTCGGTTTTGGTGTTTAATTTTTACGGCAGGAAGTCTGAGGAAAAGCTCGTCAAGGCAATTTCTCTCCCAGCTGTGCTTCAAACATTAGGCGTCCGGAGCCTATGTGAAGAGAACGCTACCCAGTTGGCTGAGGACCCTGCGGAACAGAGCACCAACACAACAGCACAGTGAACCACAACTTACCTCTCCAGATTGGCGTGTGCCTTTTGCCTCCCGTTGACTTGCGCTTTTTCATCGTATTTCTTTTCTGGAATGATTGTGGGATCCAAGCCAAAGAGTTCTTGAAGCTGTCCATAAAGCTCAGAACGGTTGTACACATGAAATTCAAAGTCGTTCACCATAACGTACAGTCGTGTCTCTGCCTTCGGATCTAGACAAACAGGAGGAGGAGTGATTCTACCTCTATTCCAATATTCCGTTGCTGTCTTTACAGTTGCACAAGCCTTGCAGAAAGAACGCTACACATGACCAACAGCTACTGAAACGCGTGTTAAAGAGCAGTGAAAGAACTCCTCACAATAGTGACATCAGCAGAACTTGGCAAAGGAGACTGCTCCATCACAATATAAAACCTGAAAGGTATTTCACCTTTACATCACCCACAAGCAAACCCTGGCAGGAGCTGCATGAAATGGGAAATTAAGTTTATTCAATATTCAATTCAATGAATCCAATAAAAGACAAACAAACAAAAACCCTTCCTGATGCACGGCACAGAAGCTTGGGTGCCAACGTCTGCTTTTGAATGCATGTGTCAGCACTTGAGACCAACTCAGCCTCAAAACTCAGTGGCTTTCCAGCCAAGCTCTGTGGAACAGAGGCCTGAACCCAGAAGCAGCTTTCTTTCACAGAGAAACAGAAACTACTAGCACACAGACCTAACAGGAAATACAGCTGCTCCGCAGAGCCAACATCTTCACAAACCTGACACTCTGACTGTAACATCAGCTTGACTCTCTGACACTTCAAATCTAGTTTGGCATCCGCTGGTCACATGTGGAGCCACTCGAGACATACTTTGACAAACATTTGCCTGAGATAGTGTGACCTAATTATGCAGTTAATGTGAGGAAAGAGCTCACGCAATTTCCCCCTAATTTAATTACCTAGTTGAAAGAGTGCCCGTTACACAGTCACTCCAGAGACCGGGCTGCTCTAAAACCTGATCCGGCCTTTCTAAGCCGAGCGGACTTCAGGAAGCTGAAGTGTCAGTGGTTATTACAGCACTCCCCAGTCTGTAACAGACACTGGAGATGAAACATCAGTGACTCCTGCTGCTGTTGCAGTCAGAGTCGGGACAAGAAACGCAGCTGCCCCAAGAGCCAAAACGTCGAGACACCCTCTTTGCTAACGCATCCATCCACCAGTGTTAAGAATCTATAAAACACTCTGTCTCAACGACAGCAACCTACCTTCTACCCCTCACAACTCAACGACCAGAAGTGTTCACAGCATTAAGAGAAGGAAAAACCAACAAGGCAATGAGTAAGCACTCAGAGCACACTGACGTCACAGCTTGCTCGGACAGGAGAGAACCAGGAGACAGAAAAAGTTAAAGAGCTTGACTCAGCTCCTTCCTGTTTTAATAAAAGCCCCATCAAATCTGTTTGTCGGTAATGTCGACTCTTAAGCAAGATCTACAGAAAGGATGACATGGACAAAGATGAGCAATTGCTCACCTGGAAGATCTCACAATCATCAAGAACACAAACAAATGTAATTTTCCAATTCCCAGGGGCAAGCATTAGACTTCATTAACTACATTAAATCACAGCTAGTCATTCATTTCTTTCAAAGCAACTACAACATCTTTTCCCTAACAGCAAACCTTTTCCCTAAGGTTTGACATCCAGACACCAACTCGTTGCCTAAGACTCTTCTGGAGAGGCAAAAAAGGAAAAGAAGACCAAGAAAAAGAGAGAGGCCCGTGTGGATGCCACAGAGCCAAGCGATCCGAAGAAGCAGGTACGTAGGTCATACAAAAGTAACTAGCACATCGATGGCAAAGTACTGGAGCTTATCAACATTTGCTGGAATCAAGCAAATGACCAAAGCAGCCAAGGTTTTGGCATTTGCTTCCTACAGACCTTAATCAGGGTGTATTATTTACTCAAAGGTTTGTATCCCCTACACAAACAATTCAACTCACCAAATAAAACCTACAGGAACATGAAACAAGTTCCTTCCGACAATAAAAGGTAGAGGACTTTGTTCTCAAACCAGAAACTCTCCTCCAAAAAGTACCGCACAAACTACACTACATGATTGGAAAATTGATAAATGTGCCAGCTGATATCTCCTGTGGTGCCCAAGCCAACCCACGTCTGGGTGTGTGCTACTCACACGCTCCAGCTCCTGTTCCTAAACCACCTTCACTCCTCAGGTATGTACAAAACCTACTCTCAAGTCCCAGTGCAGTTCAACTCACGGCGGGAAGACAACCCGCATACTCGACCTCTGCTGCGAAGGTCTTTCAGCATTGGTCTGATGTGTCCAGGACAAACACCGCAGCACGCTGTGAAAGAGGTGGTACCAGCTAGGTCACAGCAAGCGGCTTTTAAGGAAGCTTCCACAGAAGGAGATGCAACTCCTCTACAACAGATTAACAACAATCATTATCCAAATGTCTCAGGTTTCAAATCCTATGCGAGGAATTGCATTAAGTCATTATGAGAAACCTCCTTAAATTACAGTGCAGGCTGAGTCTAGAGCAACCTTCACTTTTGATTCCAGTGGGCAGGTAGACAGTGCCTTGTCCTGGCTTGGGATTATTTTGTGCATCAATCCTGAGAGGTTATTTTTCCTCTTCTCAGAAGAACAGTAAGAATTCTCTTAGTTGCTTCAGAACCAGTATTGAAAATCAGAAAGCAAAGCACTTTTATTTTTCCTTCTTCAGACACCAAAGTTCAATAGCAGTGCTTCCTATCGCCCGCTACAGGATCACAAACACATGCTGACAGCCAACAGTTGAACAGGAAGAGCACACCACAAAGCAACAGAGTTGTCTTGCTCGCAGGAGTAACAGCCTGGAAGATGAAGCTACGTCAGGACTGTAACTCCTAGCATTGAACACGTCAAGCACTCAGCATCCCTCATCTTTTAACAAAATCATGTCTTCCACTGCCAGGCAAAACTGTAACTTGTACAACAGGCTGGATGAGCACCGAAGCCCTTCCTAGTCCCAAAAGCTCCAAATACATAAAAGACCTTCTCGTCATTCTCCTCCCACAAGACAGTGGGGAATGCACGAGCCTGCAGCAGCTTCAGCACATAAGACACATAGAAGCTCCACATGCTCGGCAGAGACAGCTTTTAGGAAATCTAACGTCCAACGGTAATGGCACCTAACACTGATAGCCTCACCGGCGCGAACATGGACTGCTGCATACAGCCCTCAAGGCCTGCGAATTCCAGCTGACACAGGGATGAATCTCACAACCAGGGGAAAGCACCAAGGCCGGCCAGGCGCTTCCTACCTTGGCCAAGGGCGAGACGGGGTTGGCCTCTGCTGGCTGCAACCCAGTAGGGGTTGAGCGGCGGGGACACAGGCCAGACCAGACCTTGACACGAGGGATGGCCCCCTCTGTGGTCAGAGGGCCAGGCCAAGCACACCCCTAGGGGTGGTGTGAACGTTGCGGTCCTCCCGTGTGTCAGGGGATCGAGCGAAGTGCTGACAATTAACGCTACCACGTGGGTGCCTCTTCTCTGCTGGGAAGCGGCCGTGGGAGCAGACACCCAGCCATCATGGGAGGTGCAGACAGAGAGCGAAACACTCCTTTTGGCTTTCGCCCAGGACTGGGCCGAAAACCAGTAAGGTGGACAATGACAGGTGTTCCAGCTTCAAAAGACAGCCAAAAAGCCAACAACCTTCAGAGTCTGAAGACATACTGAGAGCAGCCCGTCTGCAGAGACAGTCGGCAGTGGATGCGCCGTGCAGAACTTCCGTGTTCATGGAAGGACCCCTGACCATCTCCCTGGCAAGCGGAGCTCCCAGCAACAGCGGGACAGGATGAACTGGACCGGGGTGATGAACTGGATCATGCATTTCTCAGGTACTTTCCGTGGCGGACTCTGCACGGCTGCGGCGAGGCCCAGGCTGGGGCTGGTTCCTCTGCTGTGGAATTTTTGGGTCAGCCGTGCTGAGAGGGTCTGTCGCTTCCTTTGCTTCCCCTGTTGCCGGCCACGCTCCTTCTTCATTCATGTGCTCCACGGAGACAGACAGGAAAGTCTGCCTTTGTTCTTTGCTGATGGCTCCAGCCCTTTTGCTGGGCTGTGTGATTGGCAAAACAGGCTCTGACCTAAGAGGTGATGTTAAGGACATCTAACATGACCTGAAAGGGAATTTCCACATACAGGTCTCCAGGTATTTCAGGATCCCTCACTAGGCTGCCTTCTGTGTACAAAAAACTCTCCTCCAGCACTCTAAATATCCTTCCAAGAGAATTAGGACAAGACAGCCCCCCAAGACTCCAGAACGAGTTCACATTATTTCCACAATAACAAGACTTTGTGTCCTCACTATGAAAAACAAAATCCCATTCCTGTTGGTTTCACACCACTTTGTTATTAAAACGACAAACTTCTGACCTCGTCGGTTACTCTGATGATTTGTCCACTACTGTTCAGGCTTAAACACCAGCAGAAATGGTTAAAGCCTTGCGACGCTGCCAGGCAAAAACAACCCCATAGATCACAGACACCACTGTCTTTACTGTGTTAAGTTCAATTCAACTTTTCATTCCGCGAACCACTAGAGAAATATGTTTTAACTAGGGGATCAAGAAAGCTCTGTGAACAACCTGCTAGACAATAGCCTGTGCTTGGAAAAACCTACCTAACTCTAGGACTAGTCACCACTTTTTGAACCAGACTTTTTACGGTATAAGGCACTTGAAACGCATCCCATCACCTGAGAGGATTGGTAAGGCCTCACTAAGTAGAGGTGAGCCAGGCCTCCTAATTTGGATCACTGTATCGAGTGCTGTCTCACCCCCTGAGTGGTGTCTACCACTGCTGAGTAGGTGCTGACAAATCAACAGTGGCACAAGCTTGCTGACAAGCTTCACACCATCAGAGGACACTTCAAAAAAGGTGACAGGGAAAGAAAAGTCCTCCAAAGTCCAACAACCACCTCAATTAGTGCCCTTCTCAACTGGAGAGAGGTGCCATTTCAGGACCTCCTTCAATTAGTGATGGACTCATGATACTTCCAAAGTCAAGAGAGGTGGACCCTGTGACTCACTTAACCAGATTTTAACCCTATAAATGACTAATACGGGGCCAGCACAGTATTTGCCACAGATACAAGTACTCTCTGGCATCTGGTATTAATCGCCCTTCTTTGGCCAGAGATAAGGAAGAAGAGTAAGTAAGTTTTTCACACTTGCACTCTAATATGACCACAGGTGCCATCTAGACACAGTTAGCAGCACTGAAGAACATCTACCCTAACACTTCTGTAAAATACTGACAGTGCAACACCAAAACTTGAAGACTAAGATCACTTCCTGAAGAAGCCTCTAATTACCAGTCATAAACTTTAATACAGGGTCAATGAGACCACAGCTAATGAAGACTCGAGGCCCTGATGACAAACCCTGCGTTTAGTTCACTGTGCTCTCGTTGCTAACACAGATCAATCAGTTAAAAGAACCCTCGACCTCTGATGACTCCTTGTGCTTCAGGTACACATTAACAAATTAATTACACAAACATAGTTGTAGGCTACCCGTAAACTTCAACTCTGAAGCTCTTCTGAGACACCTACCGTGCTGCTTCTGCTTCGGGTTGTACATCTTCCACCAGCGAAAGATGACAAATCCATCTTGAATTCTAAATCAAATAAATTAGATAACACAGCAGTTAGGAGTGACGACCCAGACCCCTACACAACATGTTGCCTTCCAGAGTGCAGAGATCAGCAGCACACAGGAATGTTAAAGCATGAAGCACACACTGTAAAACTACACCATCACCACACTGTGTTCTTCTCAAAGTCACAGTGCAAACAAGAACTACAAACCATTCGCTAGCGTGTGGTCTACAACACAACTTACTCTCTATTCCAATAAATAAAGGCAAACTATGTGGCCAGCATGAACCTTCCAGACTTAAGAGTGGTACCAGGAGGCAGTATAAGACATCAGTGAAAAAACAGTTCTCCTTCCCAATCTGAAGTGTTTTCTTTGTCAGATGTTAGGGACAGTTAGAACCTTAGCAATTATTCACTGCCAAATGATAACACTCCAACCGTAGATGAACCAAGAAGAACTGAAGAGTGTCTAAATACCACACCAAAAGATTCCCTTTGTTTATAACTTTTGCAAATGCATTTATTGCTTATCTGTGTGCTACTCAGACATTGGCAGTGGCTGCATCGGAAAGCATTTAGAACAACAGTGACTCCCTTGGAAATCTGTACCTGATCGACATGTCTTCGGTGATGAAATAGATTTCGCGAACCATGACTTTTCCTGAGAGCACGGAGAACGAAAACGAGCCTGGTGCAAAGGGAAAACAAAGGGGGTTTATCACACACGAGCACAAAGCTGCCGATGCTTTACTCCCTGAACAGGAAGAGCACGGTACTCTGAAATGGGCTCACTGGGTATCTTGAGTTTTCCCTTTGAAAACTCGCTGAATCTCAGAGGAGAAGAGAAGTCAAAGATCCAGAACACACAAGACTAAGCACAAAACTGTCCCATTTTGGGTCCAGGAACACAACCAACCCCCTGAGACACACCAGTAACTCAGGAACACCCCAGTGCCTTGCAAAGCTCTTGAAATGGTGAGGAAAGCTGCTGGGAAGAATTACAGCATCCAGGCACCATAAAGATTGCTAACAAAACAATTTTTCAGATTTTAAAGGGCTATGAAGTTGTGGGCCCAGCTATTATGACAAATGGTGTTTCCAGCAGGAAGGACTAACAGGCAGGAAAAGAGCAGCAGGTAACGCAGCAGACCCTATTTTTCGCAAGGCTTTTCACCTCACCCACAGAAAGTTACGTGAACTGTGGTTTGTTTCCGAAGAAAAAGAAACCCCGATGGTAATCAGTTGAAGCCACGCTGTGAATCGGAGGCTTTAATTAACGCTATGTGCTTCTTTCTGATTAAGTGTACAAAGAACAGCACATCTTTGGCCAGCCACAGGCAGCTGCCTTTACTTCACAGCAGTTTCACAGACAAATTTTAACAGAAGCCCACGGATCCAGCGTAGCAGCCAGTCGGTATTTCATGCACACTGCTGTTCAAAGAGCGGGATTTGGATGTCAGCTCCAGAATTCCGGAGGACATTGGCAAATGATTACAGGTAACAATTTGGCTGGCAGGTCAGGATGCAGTGTTTAGGGGGTTTTTTAAGTTTTCACTGTATTTAGGAAAGTCTAGAATTGAAGTCATTGTCATTCTGGGAAGGAGAAAGAGGGAGGCAGGGAAAAATACATGAAAGAAAATGACAAGTGCAGCCAGGAGTGAGGCTGTGGGATACAGCCCTCTGTGACTCAGCATCAGCTATTTCTGTAATGTGGGTGAGTGCCCAAGTGATTTGTGCTGACCCGTTTTACTCAAAAATGGTTTTATAAATATATTCAGAAAAAGTTAGTGGATTTTGATGTGAATGTTCTAAGCAGTATAAAATCTACATACCCTAATCCCAGACTAGACTAACTGGATTCGTTCTGACAGCTTATTTAGGAAGGGCACTATCGCAAACAAGGAATTGAGCCTAAGACTCTGCTGTGCCCCTCCTGAGCCCACTCCAGACTTCAGAAGCCATTAAGACCCACCTCAGCAGGGGTCTTTGCACCCCTTAACAGCAAACTATGGAACAAATTCAGAAGTGGCTCAGACAGGCTTCATGAGGTCTGATGTGAATCACCTCCTTGTAGGACACTGACCGTTACGATTCCAGGGCTTTGAAAAAGCAGTAGTGGAAAATACAGATTTCAGGTACATGAGGTGGACAAACTAGACAGGAAAAGGGAAACTTACCATTTAAAAAACTTGACAAGTGACATTTAGTATAGAATAGTGAGAGACTTCAATGACAAAGGGGAATTTTCTACCTACACCAAGAATCCTCCCCTAGAGCACGAGATAGAACATTTTCTCTTCTATTAAACCCACACGGATCACTTTCCAACTATTGTACTGAAAGATGACTGGGCTTTTGCTGTTTACAGTGAACTGAGGCACAAGAGAAAGATGTAGATAACCAGCGGCACCGCGGCACCGATGACTTACCAATATGGATGTAGCCATGCTTATACAATCTGTTAAGTACCAGCGTTAAAATGAGTCCAATGTTCCGGGAATTATAGTAAGTTAGGTAGATAATCCATCCGCAGGACAATATTGTTGCTGTTGAAAGATTAAAACGAATTAAGATGCTGTTCGCAGCAGGCTGACCTAGATAAAAGCCTTACCTATTTGGGCTACAAAGCACAAACAAACCATTCTTCCTACTCCCCAAAATCATTTGAAACTAGTGGGACGTTTTAGCGAGTATTTGCACAGAGGTGGTGTCAAAAGGGTGCAGGGAGATGGGGAGAAAAGAAAAACGGGAAACGGGAAGTTCAGAAGAGCAGAGGTTCTTCACTGCTCTTCCACTCCCCAGTATGACAAGGAAAAAAGTACCCTCCTGAGGACGTGCAAAAGGCAACACATTTCTGTATCACTCACCATCCCAGAAGGTGAATTTCATAGCTGAAATCATAACATGTATTACCCCACACCATCATTTATCTCAAAACCCCCTAGGAAACCACCACAGCAACAGTCACACTGTGTTCCTCCTCCACTCTTCTCAAAACCAGGAACTCAAACTTCAATTTCTAGTCTTTATCTTAGCACTGGAAGCAACATCATCCTAAGCTGCTGAATTCAGAAACAAATGTCCCAGTCCTTGGGTCAGCAGGAAACCCTCAAGAGTTCAAACGGGGAGTTTGAATTAGCAATGCAACAAGGAACATGGTTTTTAGGAAAAAAATTAGGTCTGCTAATCCCCTAAGTAATGTTTCACTTCAGTTGATTAAGAGCTAGTAACCTATTTCTAACTATATGGGTTCTCAAAGCTTCCAGAAGGACAAACCCAAAAGGAATGGGGCTGACATGGAATGGACTCGTTCTAACGCTGAACGGGTGAGGAAAGTTTGCAGGTGACACCAAGTTAGGTGGGAGTGTTCACTTGCCAGAGGGCAGGGAGGCTCTTCAGAGAGACTTGGCCAGATTGGAGCGATGGGCCAATGTCAACGGCAGGAGCTTCAGTAAGGCCAAGTGCCAGGTCCTGCGCTTGGGTCACAACAACCCCCTGCAATGCCACAGGACTGGAGAGGTGTGGCTGGGGAGCCGCCTGGCAGAGAGGGACCTGAGGGTTCTAATAGACAGGAAGATGAATACGAGCCAGCAGGGTGCCCAGGTGGCCAAGAAGGCCAATGGCACCCTAGCTTGTATCAGAAATAGTGTTGCCAGGAGGAGTAGGGAGATTATTGTCCCCCTGTATTCAGCACTGGTGAGGCCACATCTTGAGTGTTGTGTCCAGTTTTGGGCACGTCAGTACAAGAGAGACGTGGAGGTGCTGGAGCAGGTGAAGAGGAGGGCAACTAAGCTGGTGAAGGGCCTGGAGAATAAATCTTATGAGGAGAGACAGAAAGAGCTGGGGCCATTTAGTTTGAGGAAGAGGAGGCTGAGAGGAGACCTCATCACTCTCTACAACTATCTGAAAGAACATTGTGGAGAGGTTGGTGCTGGTCTCTTCTCACAAGCAATTAGTGATAGAACAAGAGGGAAGGGGTTCAAGTTACAACAGGGGAGGGCTAGACTTGATATTAGGATAGTTTTTTTTATGGAAAGGGTGGTCAAGCACTGGAATGGTTGCCCAGGGAGGTGGTTGAGTTGCCATCTGTGGATGTCTTTAAGGATCACTTGGATGAGGTGTTGAGGGATGTGGTTTAGGGGTGAACTTGTAAGGCAGGGCAGATGGTTGGACTCAATGATTCCAGGGATCTCTTCCAACCAGAGTGATTCTGTGATACTGCTCTGTACTCTTTCTGGATTTCAGCTGTAGGACAAATCACAATCTGTTTTCAACGTTTCGATGTAACTTGGTAGAAACCCCGCACTGGTACAGCAGCACTGAGAGAAGCAGATTTGAAAGGACATGCACACAACCAAGCCAGACTTGATTCACCTCACCTACTAACAGCCAAACCACGTTGGAGTCATGTTCTGTTAGGAAGTCTTCCAGTTGCGTGATACTTGGGACAAAGCTGTCATTTTTCCTTTGATCCATTGCTAGATGGTTTTTGCAGCAGCACCTATAGAACTGCAGGAGACAGCATAAAACTCAAAGTGAATAACTAGCACAGTACTGTTAGGAGAACGTCGAATACGGACCGTGTTCAGTATCTGTAACAGCCTGCTTCACACAAGTACTGAATTCGCTTGTCTTCATGACTCTCAATCACTCTTTCTCCCACTCTAAAGCTCCAAACACACCTCCACTCATTTCTGCTAAAACAGAGTTTCTAGGCACGTGCTGCTGATCAGCAGAACGCCAGAACACACTCTTCAGATACAGGACCCTGAATGCCCAACAGCACGTAACAGGAAACAAACAGAACTGTTGAACCAGAGCAGTATGTCAGTACGTAACCGAACATTCAAGTAGAGATGAAGTTGTACTAAGCTTTCTAACACTCAAAAAGGGAGATGAGACGACGCAAGAATGAAGCCCTCTGCCTCCACGTAAGGACAGGCCAAAGCAGACGCTGTCTGGAGTGATGCAAAATTCCCATAACCTCCTAATCCACTGTGCCCGTTAATTCTCCTGCTTCAGGAGGTATTTGAATCACACAAAAAGCAACGCCACAGTATCTCTGTCACAGAGAGCTAAAAAACCAGTCCTACTCGTCTTACGTGCTTATCCGAGCCACCCATACGCCGCCTTGCAACTGGGTTCTGTTAATTAAGAGCGATTAACAGGGAGTACGCTCAACTCAGCCACGTTCGTAATTGCATAGCAGTATTTCACTTGCAGTAGTTCCACACGAAGTCTCTGCCCTCGGATGTTATCTGCCAGCCTTCTTGCAGAAAGGCAGGCATTAATTTGGCATTTTTTGTTGTTTTTAAGCTTTTAAACACCTTCCAGCTGCTGACAGCCCATCTTCCTCTCAGTATTCAACCTTAAAAATATGAGTAGACTTTATCTCCCTTCTTTATGAAGTCTCTGATGCTCTTCAAGAGCTCTAGAAAATGAAACTCAGTGAAGAGCATAACATTTGGAACAGTTGGTATTTACATGTGTTAGCAACGAAACTAACCATCAGTCCATTTATTGTCTGTAATATCAACACGACCTCTCCTTGTTAGAACTCAAAACCACAATGTGTGAGGAGAACTTGAAAAAGAACTAACACACTTGTGTCACTCCCACCCTTGGGTAAACACGGTACTCTGAACTAAGAGCCTGTGTTTTGAACTACAGCACTCACAGGGCTTTCACCACCTCTTGCTGTAAGAAGGAATAGAACAGGGAGGAAAGAAACAAAAGCAATAAATATAAGCAATGAAAACAACCCACCACCAAAACACCGGACTTTGGACTCCAGTAGTGATGATGAGGATACTAAAGTAGCTCCCCTCCTGCTAGCAGCTCCCCTGAAGAGGAACAATAAGCATCACAGACGTACACTTTAAAAAAAGCAAGCCCTTACAATGGCAAATTAAATCCTGTAATGGTACTGGGATTTGCTTTAAGACACTCCTGGTACCTCAACAAAAACCGACAGCCGACACCATTATAAAAGATGATGTCTCTGTGGGCAGCCTGAGAGCCTTCAACCCATCAATAACACAGTTGCTGCAAACCCATAATCAGCACTTCCAAGCGTAAGGGGAGAAAGAACTCATTTTCTCTTCCACCAGCAAGACACAACAGAGCCACTCTCATGATCAAGACCATGGCAGAAATGGGTAAAGACTGCCTGTCACCTTGGAGACCAGCACCACTGCTGAACCCCTCCAGAAAGCAATCTGTGGCTTTTTCCAAAGAAACCACTCAGAGAATAAACCATGATAGAGCTCCATGGCTGATCTTTAACACCCAACCTTTGCCCCTGACCAAGCCATGTGCAGAAGAGATCAGTGGCCGTGAAACAGGTAACAGCACCTCCTGCACTCGATGTGTGGGACCTAGATATCACGATTGCTTCCGGCCAGAGATCTGCAATTCTCTGTAAGAAGCATCTCTTTCTGTTGCCAGTCCTGCCTTCACCTTCCATTCCCCACATGCTGTACGCACAGATCTCAGTCGCACACCCCCTCTCAGCTGCAGGTTACATTTATTCCTGTGGCAAAACTACTCGGCAATCAGACGCAACATCAGCTGTTGCACTCCACATGAGCGCTGACCCATGGCTGACAGGCTGGTAATGTACACTCAGGCTGCCACCACAATCTTCTGAAGCAACAGTCTACTCTCCCCATCTGAAGGGATTACTCTTGGAAGGATGAGACCTACATCTGAGCATGAAACCGATCCTTACCACCCCTTGCCAATACAAGAAAACACATCAAAGAGGAAGCAAACCCCAAGCCTTCGCATCTACCTCTCTGCACTTATTTACAGCCTTTCTTAGAGCGTCCATTGTTTCGTGACTCGAGCTCAGCTAATGTGCCAGAATATAGTACAAAGGCATGACAAGCCTTTAGGCTTATTCACCTTCCCCCTCCACTGCTGTGTTCTGGGTACACCTTCACTACTCAGTACGTCACTCCTGGCCCTCTTGTACCACATCACACAGTAGTACATTCAAAACACGTTGGCTTTCTCCCAGGAGAAGAGGGAAAGTTCTGTAGCCCTGAAGTGACAGAATCCCAATGCCCATATTTCCCCTCAGAGCAGGTCCTTCAAGATGTTACGCAGTCTTCATCCTGCAAGTGAGCTATCTGAAGCAAGGAGAGATAAAGGTCAAATCTGGTATTTGCTGAAATACTTGGGGTCTGTTTTTCAAGTTGCACAGGTTTAGAGCACTTAGTGTGTCCAAAGCAGACAGCAGACCTGCTTCAAGATGCGAGGGTTCAGCATTGCTGTAGATTTGCTCCTCCTGGACAGACAGGCTTTCTTTATAGCAGAAACACACGCCTAGCAGACTTCAAAAACTCTGTTTTAATTACTTATGTCACATGTTAATCCATTTTTCCCAGTACTAAAAAGATGTCAAGAGACGTTGTAACCCGGGGGGGAGCAGATTCACTTCTACCCTGCTTCCAGTATTCCAAACTCGTTCCAATTCTCGCAGTAAATATTCCCTAAAAAGCCAAACACCCAAAGCTTCAATTCCTTTATAAACAGACTTCAATCACATCGAACAGGTAAGCTAGCCTTCACCTCAGCGTGACACACTGAGAGCAAGGCTGTGCCTGAACCAAGTGACTAAAAACTCACACAGCATGCACGCAAGAAAGAGCTGACAAGAAAAAGATCCGAACATGAGTGCAGTCACTAGGATCTCTCAGCCACCAGAGACCTATGTTGCTGCAGCCTGTGGAGCAACAACCCACCTGTAAAAGGTATGTCCTGTACCTATAGCAGAGGATCAAGGCAACATGTTTTATTCAGTGCCCTAGAGGACTGGGGTAACAGGAGTCTTGGGGCTGCATGAGGGCAAAGAGAAAGACACATCTGTTTATCGCCTCCTCCGTAACACACTTTCCCTAGCACACCTTATGGAAACAGCTCAATAAAACTGCCACCCAAAGGTGGGAGAACCAACCTAACACTTCACAGCACTGAGAGGAAACACTTTACTGTGGCTATGAAGTAGGTAGAAAAATATAACAGACCCTACCAATCCCCTTATTATTATTAGAATTCATGAGGGGAATAAACCGGGAGTGTAAGCTCAAGACACAATCCTCAGACCTTCACAGACATCAGAGTCTGTGAAGTCTACCTTTCCGAGGATACTCCTAACTTCTACAGCAATTACAGGAGAGTGCAGTCACAGTTACACCCAAAATGACACATTAAACACCAAGAGGTGAATCCCACCAGTTTAAATGAACACAGCCAGAATGCTCTGGGGCTCCAGTAACGGAGCCACACTCACAGCAGTTCCTTAGAGAAAAGGAACCAAGCGGCACTTTCCACATGCTATCCACCCCATGACTTTCTTTCCTGGGGTCTCCAGCTACATCTGCTACAAAAGTAGAGCTTTAGACAATTAAATGGTGTGAAACAACAGTCTCCCAAAGCTTAAGCACAACTCGAATGAATGTTTTGCTGAAGGTAGGGTGCTGCTGTCAGCACCCAGGCACACATTAAGGCACACTTGGCAAAAGAGAGCTGCCAACCCTGGCACCTTTCCCGAAGCACTCCTGCTCCCTGTGAAGGCTTCGGACCCATCGCAGCATAGCTGAGGAAGCTAGGCTGTTCTTTAAGCAACAAGAAAAAAAAGGAAGGAAGATAAGGCAAGTTGTTCTTAAAAGCCACAAAAGTACACAAAAAACAAGCCCAGTGACAGTTTCTATGTGACTGGATCTAGGGGATGATCTTTCAAGGTCCTTTCCAATCCCTAATGTTCTGGAATTCTGTGACAGCACCCACCCAGCCACTCTGCCCATGGCAGGTTGTGCTGGCTTCACACCTTGCACCCCGCTAAAAATTGAGTGGTTCTTTTGTAAAGAACAGAGCTAAGACTTAAGCCCATCTTCTTCCCCTCAGCTAGCGCCTGAAGTGACAACAGCAGCAAATTGCAAACAAACTCAACTACTGCATTAACTACACTAACGAAAGCCTGTTACAAGCTCTGGCAGGAACAGCTGAACTCAAACCAGAATGCCAGAGAGTCACACTCAGTTAAACCAGTGTGCAAACAGTTTCCATTACAGCAGCTTATGCTAGTGAAGAACACATTTACTTAAAAATTAATTAATTAAGCATTAAAGCATACTCGGCGGAACCGTAAGCCAAACATCATTCCTACAGCAGCCTGCCTGCTAAGATTGATTTCACCTCATAGAGGAACACACAACCACAGAAGCACTTCCAGTGCTGCAATTAATAATGTACCACCCCTCTGAGAGCAGGAGAAAATGCAGAAGTAAATCTTCCCTCTGAGTGGTTTAGACATGCACTTCCATCCAGAGGACGGAACGCAAAAACCATTTGCAACAGAAAGCTACTGATTCGGTGCCCAAAGCAACACAAGTCACTTATTTTCATTTATTTATTTTTAGTAGTGCAAGACAGATTTTTAACACACAAGAAATCAACTACAAGCTCGTGCTACAGCAGCCAACACACATCTGCCAAACTACAATGGCTAATTGAACCTCTGGATGATTTTTTCACGTACCCGTAGTTTGCCTCACAGACTTGTTTGGAGAGAAGAGCCTTCACCTGCTCACATTGTCAAGGTTTGAGTCGCAAGTAAAATAAACCCCAACCCCAAATGACAGAACACAAATGACTATAACCACAGAAATAAGCAGTTCCTTCATGCACACTTTTCTACTAAATTCAAAACAACCCCTTTGGGGGCTGCACTCAGCAAGAGGGCAATGACTTTTCCATATTTTAATTTCAGTGTCATACCTATGCAATATTCTAGGAGTACTTCACTTGAGTCTTCTACACCTTATACCTGAGTCTATGCAGAAGTACTATCTCTTAATCTCGCCACAACTTGGAGTCTGCACTTGTGTCTAGCCCAGTCTGCAGTCAACCTAAAGCTTTTGACATAGCAGTAAATGCTTCAAGAAGCGGCTGCATATCTCAACCCCACTGTAAATGCAGAGTAACTCTGCATGCTGCAAATGAAGAACTGTGAACTCTGGCCTCCTTCCTACAGCAAAATATTATGCAAAGGGGCAATTACCAAAGAGCAGCTGATGCACACTCAACATACCAAGGTTTTCTGCCAACATACCCAAAAGGGGTCAGTTACGTCAGCTAGCCACACGCGTAGGTGAAAGCTCTCCATAGAGAAGTCCCAGACATGCATGTGCCTCCAACCCAATCAACCCCAGATGAGTCAACACACCTCAAATCTGCTCATGTATGAACACCATCACATCATGCAAACTCAAGGCACCATCCTAACCAAAGTCAACTGCCTACTCTGACCCTAAATGCTGTTTTTACCAATGCTTTCTTGAATAATAAATTATCGTGCTTTTACAAATACTCCCTCCTGCGCTCTGTCTTGCTCTGCAGACACAAGTTCTAGCCCAGCTTCTGGTGATTACATTTTGCACACAAAAACTGGAAAAGTAACAGCACAGACACAATTTTAAAACAACAACAACAAAAAACCCCAGAAAAAATAGAATTAACTGATTAAATTACAGACAGAACAACTTCCAGGCCAAAAACTGTAGTCTTTTTTCTGACAGAAGCCTGACAGGGTTACAGCTATATAAACGCATCTGTTGCAGCAAACTACAAGCCTGGAAGTTTCACCAAGTTTAGTGAAGGCAACGTTGTGTCTTAATACATATCTTAAGAAATATGATGTGCCTTAAGCTAGACATTAGCAAAAGGTTCTTTATTGAAAAGGGTCCTCAGCCCTTGGAACAGGTTGCCCAGGGAGGAGGCTTAATCACCATCCCTGGCCGTGCTTGACAGTTGTGGAGATGCGGAGCCCAGGGTCAGGGTTTAGCGGTGGGGTGGGACAGCTGGGTTAATGGTTGAACTCCATGAACTCGATCTTTTCCAACCCAAACAATTCTGTGATTCTGACAAGCAGCTGCACCCTGTGTTAAACGACCGCGCGCGTGTGTGTGTTAAACCCAGAGATTGCCTTTCATCGGTCTGGGAAATAGAGAACAAAACTTTCCTCTAAGGCCAAAGACCCCCGGCAGCACCTGAACTCCGGTTCTCTCGCATCACACTGACTCTGCCCACCACTACCCTATTAAACACAGTCGCAAAGTGGGAAAAACCCCAAACACGGCCTCGGTGACAGGCAGCGACGCTTCCCTTCGCAGCGGGACATGGGACAGGGCCAGTGCTGGGCCACTAACACCCATCCCGGCCGGGCGCGCAAGGCCACATGTGGAGATCGCCTCAGCATCGGCGTCCGCGGCCTCTCGCCGGTACAGTGGAGCCTCACACCGACCCCTGGCTCCTCCTGGGACCCTCAGAACGGGACTGCCCGCGCCGCTTTTCCCTCACGGAGGCACCAGCGGCGCGGCCTGACAGGCCCCGGCGGGCAGCGGTGAGGCCGAATCCTCCACACCTGCCTCCACCCGCACCCCCACCCACCCGACCCCGCACTTACGCCATCGCTCTCCGCGGCGGCGGCCCCGCGAACCCGGAAGCGGCGGTGGCGGTAGCAGCAGCCCAGGCCCTCCCGCACCTCACGGAGAACGCGAGCCGCCCCGCCCCCGATGCCACCACAGCCAATGGCGAAGCGCCATCAGGCCGCGGGGCCAATGGCAAAGGCGGCGGTGCGCCGGTGGGGCGGGACTAATGGGGCTCGCAGCCAATCGAAAGAGGTGGTGCGCCGGTAGGGCGGGGAATCCGCTCCGCCCCCTCGCGGTGGTGCTTTGCGCACGCGCGCGACGGGGCTGGTTCGAGGTCCCGGCCGGGGGGGCGCTGGAGGGGCGGAGCTGGGTCGCGGCGGGCGCTGCAGTAGCGGAGCTGCGTGGCTGCAGCGGGCTTCATTGGCCGTGAAGTCGCTGGGGAAGGGCGAGTTCGGGCTGCTCGTTTGTCGGCGCCACCACAGCAGGTGGGGAAACCTCGCCCCCATGAGACGCGAAAAGATCAGACGTCTTAGAGGCTGTGGCTCACAAATGGCGCCCAGGCTGCACACACTTAGCTGCGTGCTGGAGGCAGCCAAGGCCGTGGCTCTGTGTCTCTCCCAAGATATCGCTGCTGAGCTTCGTGTTCTTCAACACCTCCGCACTTTGTGTCTCCCCAGGCCCAGCTCACAGCAGGACGAGGGCAGCCCAGCCTTGGACGCCTTGACTAGAAGGCTGCTTGTACCACTTGTGCCAACTAAACCCTTTGGAGGGGAAGCGAGATCTGCCGAGCCAGGACCCTGCATTCGCTGTCCGTGTGGATTCACTCGAGTCTAAGTCAGAGTTCAGCTGAGCAGAGGGCTGGTGGCTCTTCTTTCCTGGCCACATGTTCTCGCCTCCTGCCTTAAGCAGGCCACACAGCTTTCCCTACAGAGTCAGCTTGCAGCCAGATGATCCCAAAAAAGGGCACAGATGTCACTGAGTGCCTGGCTCTTAACTTGGCACGGAAAGGCACAGGTACAATTATGCCTCACGCAGCAGCATGATCGTGCAGGACTGCAAACCAGCGGTGACCCCTTGCCCCAGCTGCACCCTGGCGCCCTGAGGGCAGTGGCACACTTAGAACAGCTTCAGGCATCCACCACCCAGTGGGTGAACTCCCATCAGGGCAAGCGTTACCTAACAAGGTTTATCCTGAGTGTTTTTGTGCTACATTCTCATCACACTAAGCACAGTAAGACAAATATTGTTCAAATACTTCTGATTTTCATAGCGAAACTTACCCTTCGCACCTCACTGTTGCCAGAGCCGTATGCTCCTGTGATGCTTTGACCTGCTGCACTGAGGGAATGGATGCTCCGGGTGTGAGGAGTCTCTTCCAAACGTTTTGAGCCACATGGTGCCCAAAGACTTTAATGAGGACCAAGCAGCTAAGTCACATGAAGGAATTTCAGCTCACCCTTGGTGAAGGTGTGGCTTTGCCTGCTGTATGAGATGGAAAGAAAAGCTTTAGTGCTGATACAGGCCTGGCTAGAGAATTGGAGTGTGGAGTTAACACGAGGAAAAACATTGACTCCTCTCTGACTTTGAACCTGTTTGTCTCACAACGAGCACTGGTGTTTACCTTCTCTGTAAAGGAAACGTGCACTTTCTTCTCAAGAAAATATTTGTGTGTTGGACAAGGCCAAACTAGATTTATTTTTAAACACTATCAGTTACGGAGCAGAATGTGTCCTAGAGCAACCAAAATACGGCAGAGGGAGGAATGGTTTCTTTTCTTAGAGTAATACCACCATTTACAGTTGCCAGCATTGAAATAGAAAAGCTGTAGTAGCTGAAATTCTTGGTCTCATCGCAACTCCAGTGGTGGGAAGGAAATACAGAGGCTTTGAGTTTAGTCGTGCAACAGATAATATCAAGAACGGAAGTTATTCCGTGCCATATTTTTAAATAAAGGCCATCTAAAGTCCAGCATGTTCACATCAAAAATGAGCGTGTGTGTTTGCAGTGCGTGATCCGACTGTAGGCTTCACTCTTGACAGCCCCGCTGCAGTGTTGAAGCTGTGGAAAGCCTTGGTGTGCCATGCCTTCCTTTTTATAGGTTGGTTTCTGACCCTGTGAGCGCGGGGCTGCTGCACGAGTGTGACAGGGAGAGGGGTGGGTGGTTGCTGCAAGTTAGCACTGACTCAGTGTTTGTGGATCCTCACAACACCCCTGGCTGCCTGCCTGCTGCATTTGTTGGGGTGTTTGTCCGTGTTGCTGATTTCTATCACCGGTTTCAATTCATTCCATTGCTTCCCAGGACCTTTTGAAGGAGAGTGCACAGATTAGCTCCTGATATATTTCCCCCAGCTTTCTTTTCCTTCTCTCTCTTCTGAAAGGGTTTTTCTCTTTGTTTTCTTCCCAATAAGTAGTGGTGTGGGATTGCTTCTCTCAGCTGATGCCCGACAGTAAAACAGACGGAGCATCTGAAAACTATTTGTAGGAACTCCTTTAGCAAGAGTACACAAATAATCATGGCTTCAATATCTGTTACCCACATAAATGAAAAGCTCAGAAGATAAAGGGGTTGATTCGTTTGGCTTGTGATCCAGCCAGTTACTCGGCTCTGAAGTCCTAAGAAAGCCTGTCCTGAGGAGGAGTGGAGTAAAGGCATAACTGTTCAATTATTCATACCTCCTCTGTTTGTAGGGAAAGATGTTTTTCTGAGAATTGTTCTACAAGCTCCCCAGTCTCTTAACTCTCGTGTTTCGGCTTTGGTTGATGCCAGCCAAGAGTCAGAGTTGAGCTAATGTGGAGGCTGTCAGAATGTGTTTTGCAGGACTGGAAGCTGCTGGGTGTGTGGCACTGTTAAACAACAGCAAAGATGTGACCAGGAACATTCATGTTCATTTCCTGGCATCAGGCAGCAGCTGGCTACTCCTGGCATTTCCCAGGGGAATGGAGCGGTCACCGCTCCAGCCAGCATTCCTTGGATACTCACAGGCACGATGCTTCTAGGAATCAAGCTTGGTCACACTGACTTTCCTCCTTCAATAACACAGCAGAAAGCCTCCCTCTTTCTTTTCTCCTCTAGTTACTTTCTTCTTGCAAGTAAGGCAGCAAGAAGCTGCCGCAAGTGCCAGGGATCATGTTGCTCTCTCAGCCCACTAGTTCCAGTTATGTTCTTTCACAGTGATCCAGGATCCCCTCCCCAAGCAGTGTGACCCAGCCCCAGGCGCAATCACAGAGCCTTGAGCCTTCCCTTCCTTCTGCTGCTCCTGTCCTTGCCCCGTCTCCCATCACTACATCTATCTGCACCCCCAGAGCAGAGTCCTGTGACAGGCTCCCTGCGAGCCCAAGGAAGCAGAATCAGGCATTCACCATTGCAGAGTCAGAAGCTGATTCACTGGTGTCGGTTACTCCATGAGACAAGTCGTTTCATCAAGAAACAGAGTCACTGTTGGGCTGGGAAGCCTTTGTCAGGCAATCCTCTTGCAGGGAGCTCTCTAGGGTGGGGAACTGTGTTCGTGGTTATGTGTTCAGTGCCACAGGAGGCTGCAGAGTGTGACCACAAGCGCCTCACATCTTGAGCTGGGCTCCAGCTGGGATGGACCAAGAGCCACACAGTCACCAACTCCGAATGTGGAGTGCTTCCCTTGTTCCCACAGCTCTGAGGCAGTGATCACAAACGAATAGGAAAAGGCATGTTACTGCTGCTCTGTGCAGTGTGAAACTACAGTCTGTCTCCAGTGGTGCTCAGGGAGTGCTCTGGATGCCCGAGTCTGCCAGTGGCAGTGCTGGCTGGTTTGCACACACCCTAAATACCCTCCGTGTTTGCTGAAGAAGGTCGTCCTCCACTGCGTTAAACACAGAGCTTATCATCATTCGGCATAAACGCTCCTTGGGCAGGGTGTTTGCGGCGCTGCAGAATCGCACGGTGACCCACGGCAGCAGCCGCGGCTCAGAAAACACCCACTACCTTGAGTTTTGTGGCCAAATCTTCACTTCTTTGGGTCTTTCAATCTGAAGATAAAGTCGCAGGCAGTGCAGAAAAGAAACAAACACTGTTGGTTTGTGTTAAGCACATTGTTTGTCAGAGCTGGAGGTCATTTTGTCAATTGCGGAAGTAGTTTATTTCACACTTGAACTTTGCAGTGTCTTTGTTGCTTCCAAACTCTGTTTGTCCAAGGGAACGTCACTGAAGGTCGTCGGTCTTTCAAGATAAGTTGTCCGTCTCAGGCTGATCGCAAGTACTGATTCCCAAACAGGCTCCTCCTGAGCTGGAAAAAGGTCCTTCTGGCTCTGAGAGTAGTTTCCCGGTGCCTGGGTCTGTGCACCCAGATCTTACATTAGCATAGGAAGAGAATAGAAGGGTCAGGCTGCTCTTGATGAAGTCTAAACGGGAATCGACCTTACCCAGCATGAGGGGTACGCTGCCACGTGCCTCAGAATGCTGCAGCTTTCCCTGCGGTTGGCAGTCAGACTGCTACCTGGGAATTACTGACAAAACACCCGAGTTTTAGTTCCGTGTCCCCAGACAGTCAGTTCTGTGAATCCAGCAAGGTCACAGTTTGGCTTGGAGAAGACGAAAGCTTTTAAAATGCTTTTGTTAAAATGCTTCTGCCAGAGCTGCTTTCGAACGGGACTGAGACTCCTATTTCCAGTGAAAAATAGTTACCCCTGATTTCAGGAAGTGCTGGCGGAAGCCAGCAAACAGGTGGGTGTCTCTCGATACCCCGTCACTGCACAGTGGCGGTTACTGAATCACACTTGGGTGTCCTCAGGCGGGGCTGGCACGTGGCCTTTGGGGTTAGTTTTTCTCGCAGACCCCTCCATTTAAAGCTTTAAAGCACCACCCCTCTCACCTGTTCCCCGCGGCGCTTGCTGGCTGTGCACGCGCAAGGGTTCGTTGTGTTACTGCTCCTTTTGTTGGGAAGGATTGCAGCTTCCTTACTAGCGAGGAAATTGCTGCTATTAAGGAAGTCATTGCTGTTATTACAGTCCCAGAGATTTCCTTCAGCCTGTTGTTTGCCTGCAGTCTGTTCACTGAAGCCGTGAGAAACCTGTGCCTGGCTTTGGGTGCATGTTTGGAAGCACCTAAAGACCCTGAGCACCCTTGCTGCTCCCTGACCTGGCCCCAGTACCGCTCTGTGTGTACCACAGGTACCAGCAACATCCAGCACCACAGAGGGACATCTTGGCTCTTTCTTCCCGTTTCCTTCTTGACTTACTCTGGACTTCTTTGGGTGTCTGCAGCTCTATAGCTGTCTGTGGGGTAACTGGAAGCAGTGATGTCTGTTCCTTCAGCGTTCACATCTCACAGCTCCACAGCATCACCTCATTAACAAGTCACTCTCCATCATTCATCAGCCGTCCTGGCTGACTAGAGAGGCCCCATCAGATTGGAAGTGGCCGCATTTCATGGTGTTCCGCTGGCAGCAAATGCCAGGTTAGCTCCACTTGTAGTTCATGTTCAGTTCTTCCTGCTCTAAAGCACCGTGCATGGTGCTGAGGCAGACTATGAACAGCCTTTCTGTGCTGGCTGTGCAGGCACGTGGCTCAAGCCTTTCGTCCAGGCAATCTAAGATCTGTTCTGAACGTGTAGGGAGAAGTATTTACCAAGTGAAGTTTCTTTTCTAACTGGAGACACCATTCCTGGCCCTAGTAGTTACCTACCAGAATGAACCAGCACACAGCGAGTAGGCGTTGACGCTCTGCTGCCAGAGGAAGAGATGAAAGCAGAGTCTTTTTGGTGGTTCATGACTATTTTTAACTTTAATTTCCTCTGCAATTATTTCCTTTCCTGGATCTGTAATCCTGAGGTGGCCTGTTTTATAAACCTCACCTATCCCACCTATCCTGTACTTGCAAATGATCCGGCCTGGGCTCTGCGCTCTTTGCACTTTAGAAATGCCCACAGCCTTGCAGTTTGGGTGTATAAAGACACAGGCAGGGCATCACCCCACGTCTAATACCGGCTCTGTGCAGTGAGCCTTTGGAGCGACAAATATCCACCTACATTTCCTTCAACCTCCTCTGGCGGCTTTGTTGGAGAAGCTACTTCACAATTGCTGTTTCAGCGGCTGCTGTGTCCCCGACAACGCTGGCACTTGGCGGGGGGATTATTCCAGTCATTGCTTGTTCCAGTTTTTGGTTTAAGATTGTTAAAAAGGGTGGAGGAGTCCAACTGTGAACGCTTCACGCACAGATGCAGCGCGGATTGTAAGGGGGGACGTAATTGTGCGGCTGAGGGAATAATCGCACTTGAGTGCAGGGTTTAGGAAAATGGTTTCGAGGTAAAAGAAGAAATGAGGAGGGGGAGGAAAGCATCGAGAATCTAGTGAAAGGAACACAAAGAGACGCGTGTAAAGGCAGTAACTGTGGAACTTGTGCCCTGTGTGAGCAAGGGCTCCGCAAGGTGCCTACACGATCCTCCGGTGCATCATCCTCCAGTAAAGTTGTGTCGTTCTGGTCATTTCATGCCGTGTGCTTCCAGTCCTTTGGGGATGGTCACCTGTGCGTGAGACTGCAGAGGCGACCACACTCAGCAAGACCAGTGCCGGCTCCTGCCCGCTCTCCAGGCATTTTCCAGGTCTTCTGAGAGACTCCCAGGGTAAACATGAGAGTGTTAGCCAGTTCCTAAACAAGCGATTCACACGTTTGCCTTTGTTGTAGTTATGCTGCCTCCCTGCTCGTGTCCTGACTGTGCTGTTGTGCTGTTTTCCACTGAGCCAGGCTGAGCTGGCTCTTGCCTTAAAAACACCCATCTCTCTGTTTTCCCTTTCTCATGTGCAGCTGGAAAACGATAGCTCACCATCTTCTGTTTGCACACTGTGTCCTCTCTCTCCACCTGAGTGTCCTAAAACATCCTGAGAAAGACTTTACGCCAGCAAGTGTCTTGGAACCAACAGTGCCAGTTATTGAAACTGTGAGAAGGGCAAGTTTGATAACAATGTCTGATGTGTTTCCAAAGCTGTCACCTCAAGTGCTGGTTGTTTCTGTGGCAGTGGTGAGAATGGCTTCACCCCTGTTAGGACAGCAGGTGTCAACGCAATGTGAAGGGGAACATCTTTGGCCACACGCTGGCAGGACACAGTCCAAACTCCAACAGAAAACACCTTGACATTATTTGAGAGGGCAAAAGTTTGTCTGATCTGCTTGAATTGGTCTCTCTCTGGCAGTTCCAGCATTCTCATGTTTCCCATTCTTGGAGACCGGCAGGGCAAGAGCAGTGTCTGGGTGCCAGGTCAGGGCAGATCGAGAAGCACTGCCCTACCTTCCAGCACAAGGGGCTGCACAGTTTTCCTTTCAGCCTGTGGGTAGCTGGCTTCCTGGGCTCAACCTGCGCACGGGGCAGAAGGGTTTGTCTTGTCCCTGGGGTAGCTAGAAGGCTTCCTTTTAAACCAGGAGAGAGTCAGTAATCCTTTGGGAAGTGCTGCTCTCAGGAATGGCTGGTTCCCCGCAGCCTCTGAAAAGGAAGAGCCATGCAGTGTCCCTTATTCCACCAGAAGGTCTGAGTTTTTGGTCAATTAGCAGTTTAGAATCAGAAAGGAGGCCAAGTCATCTCTTGCTCTTACTGAGCTGCACACACAGACTGAATGTTATTACAATACAAAAGGGAAGGATTTGTCATCATTAACTGCAATGTTTTTGGGAAGGAGGTTGGATAGGAGACTTAGCATCATTAAAGGGTTTGATCTAAAGATTTCCTGCCTCAAGTAATTGCCCTGAAGAAGTAAACAAGAGCCGTGATTCCATTAGTTGTCTGCAGTGAAGCTCTGTGGTGAGTGTTGTTCTGGAGGCTCGTTTAGAGAATTTTAATAATCTCCAGGTTTTAATTTATTTACTTATTTTGCTGATGCTTTGCAAAGCTGACTGATAATGCAGCTTGCGTTCACTGTGGGGCTACTAGCGTAGCTCTTTGACATCAAAGGAGGCGGCTAGTTAAGTGATTTCTTTCAGATTTACCAGCAGCAGTCTCAGGAAATTAGCTCCAGTGTCTTGTTCATTCCAAAATCCATTTCCAAGAGTTAAGTGTCGGGTTGGCTGATGGACGTGTCTGCGTGCTGCTGTGTTGGGTAGTCTATGCAAAGGACTGGTAAGTGCTCACCGACACGGTCACCACCCTGATCAGTGTTTGCGGCTGTCCAAGTTAATCGAAAAGATTTTTAGAAGAGGAAAAGAACCATTTCTGTGTTCTGCAGCGGTGTCTGCATCAGAAAACAGTGACCTGACTGCGTGGTTTGGTGCCAGTAACCCTGACTGTTGCAGCTGTGGGCTTGTGAAGGACAGTCATGGTGGTTCTGAGCAAATATAATCTCAAGACAAAACCCATCGCTTCTGCAGTTCCCTGCGTTTATGTTTGCAGGAGCTGAAGTACAATGGGTTCCTGCTCTCTGAATTTTCCTTTGGAAAAACACAATGCGCTGTTGGAGGTGTTTTGTTAACAGCATCCCAGCACGCAGGTAGGACATAGCTCTCCTCCCACGGAGCAGAAAATACATGCACGATTAATAAAAGGTCTCTAATTCAGGGGATTATTCTGCCTGTGACTTAAGCCTGAGGAGGATCATTATCACCAGCCAGCAGAGGATCTATAAATAACACCCAGAGCTCAGTTTATAAAGCCTTCGTTTAGCCTCTGAGTGGAAATTCAGTGCCTTGTCTGAGTGTGGTTAGAGGCAAGTATTATCTTAAAGCAACTTATTGTTTGCCTTCACAGCAGCGAGGACATAAACAGTTCTCGTTATCAGGACAACGGACACTAGTTCAGCCCATCACTGGGACTTGTGGCAGAACAGGAAGGAAGACTGAGGCAAAGCTGCAGCTCCCCAGCAAACGCTTCTCAGAAGAGAGGGAGGCGCGGATATACTCATTCTGAGAAGCCCCACAGCTCTAGAGATCATAGAACCATTGAACAGTTTGTGTTGAAAGGGACCTTTCAACACAAATCATCTAGTTCCACCCCTCTGCTGAATCAATCTAGAGGACCCCTTTCCAGGAAGGCAGCGTAGAAGCAGCAGTGCTGCAACCAGCTCTACATGGCTGGGACCTGGGGGCAGATCCCAGAGCCCCCACTGTGTCTGTCTGTGAAGGCAGGTACTGTCCTCTTCCAAGCCAGGCTCTGAAGACCTGTTTCAGCAGCAGTTCATTGTGCTTGTTTCTATGAAGGGCCCTGCACATATTCCACCTGGTCAAGTGTTCTGCTTGACCAGATCATTCCAGTCATCTTCGGCATCTCCTTCTACTGCCTGGTTAGAATATGAAGCCTGTGAGCGTTACCAGATGGCAAAGTCATGCTGTCAATTGTGGTTTGTCCGTTCCACCCTGCGCCTGGTGCGGTGGTCCTGACGTATCTGTAGTGAAAGGGCTCGTTGCCCAAGAACACACTGCACTTTTCTCTCTCACACAGTTGTGTTACCCCCTGTGTCACGCTGTGGACAGGCACATGTGCAAAAGCAAAACATCCCAGTACCAAGCCGCCACAACTGTGGTGGTTTTAAAATGATGCTGGAATAAGCTGTATTGTCTTCTCTGAACAATTCGATGATCACTCACCTGTTAGCAGTGGCAGCAGCAATGGTCTCGCTTTTCTTAAGCACACCTACGGCCTCTCTGATTAGACGATCTGCCGAGAGATGTCTGAGCAGTCTGGCTCTGCCTTTCCTTACAAGGTAAGTTGCCGGCAAGAGGCAACTTGCGGCGGGGAGAAGAAAAGATGACAGCTAAAAGCTGGTTTGTTCACATATGACAGCTGTATCAATGTACTTGCTTAGTAGGAGTACAACCATCTGCCCAGTGTGAGTGGACTATGGTCTCCTCTCACACAGAACAAGTGACAGGACAAGAGGAAATGGCCCTTAGGCCTCAGCAGAGGCTGCTCGGGAGGAGGCTGAATCACCGTCCCTGGACGTGTTTCGTAGCCTTGCAGATATGGAGCTTAGGGACAGGGATACAGTTAATGGCCCAACACGATGATCTAGTTTGGAGCTCTGCTCCAAACTAAACGGCTCTATGCCTCTGTGTATGTGCCAGCGTAAGGAAATATAACACTTCTAAAAATAAATACAACTTCTTTTTATCTCGCTGAGAATTACAGCGCTGTTGGCACCGTATTGAAGCAGTTGCCTTCTGGCTTCACTTCTGTCCCTGTTTCAAGGTCTGAAAATATGATTGTTAGTGGAAGGATCCACATACAATCACAAGCTCAGTGTGAGCAGTTCTAAGTGACCTTTGCTAGCCCAGCTTGGACATCACACAAAATCCACACTAAAACGCGGCGCCCTCAGCACTTGTGTGTTCCACATGGTCCTGGAATGATCCCGTCTCACGAGGTTACACCTTGACAGAGAAAAGGTTTCCAATTCCTTTCAGAGCTTCCCCTTCCTGACTGACAACACACCTGACTTTAGGGGCCAAACACGTGTGTGGCTGAATGGGAAAGCTCCTGTCACCTTCCCTAACGTGAGCACTCGTGTTTAAGGGTTGTGTGGATCTGGAGCTGAGGGACACGATTTAGCAGTGGGCTTGGTACGGTCGAGTTAATGGTTGGGCTCCGTGATCTGAAAGGTCTTTTCCAACCTAAATGATTCTGTGATTTCATGGCTCCGTGATTTAGAAAGATTGCTTGGAACCAGTGCATTTCTGCACTGATATATAGAGACGCTGTGAAGACAGGCTCTTAGTTCACCTTAGAGAGCAGAAGCTAGGTGGTGTGACAGTCTCCTGTGCTCCTGCTTCTGCTCACTACAGGATGTTCACCTGGGCTCTGAAGCGATTTAATAGTTATGATGTAAATGACCTGTAGGCAGATGGATTTTGAAGGCTCTTGGCACTGATTGCTGCGCTGGTTTTTGTGGCTTGTGCCCTGGAAAAGAAGACAAGCACAGGCCAGCCCGATGGTGCTGTTACTGCATGGAGTCCCTAGACCACAGCAGTGCCCTGCCGCAGGGGACCAGCCACGGAAAGTCGGTTATCTGGACAAAGAGGTGCTGTTCTTCAGCAGCTTTCTAACAAAGCCGGTAGAACACGGAACTACCTTCAAGACAGGTAGGGAGGTGATTGTATCACACCATCGGGCAGCCAGGCAGCAATACTCGGCGCCCTGCGTTGCCCTTTTTCTGAGGGTGTGAACCTACCGCAAAGACGACGGCAGAGAGTGACAGCTCAGAATGAGGTACCGATCCGTTCCCACCCCGCCTTTGCTTATAAAAAGGTTTCTGTGGCTTGTATTCCTCAATTTGGAGCTGGTTCTGATAAGAGGTTTTATGGCTGTGAGCTCAGCAGGTCCGTGGCATTATACTGGCTGAGCGATGATAAAGACAGTGAACACTGAAGTGTCTCTTTGTTCCTGAGCAGAGTCCCTCCACTTTAGGTTAAAAAGTACATCTCATGTCACAAGACCACAACATTTCTGAGCTGCACCAATCTTAACACCTCGCTTGCTTGCTTACACAGCAGTTTAGCACCGTATGTAGAGGCAAACCAGCCTCCTCTCATGTGGCCTTGTTCTGGCAAAGTGAGCTGGAACAGTGACAAAGAAAACAATTCACCACCACCGCTGCTCCCTTTGCAGACTGCAGAACAGCCCTGTATCCTCTCACTCAGTCTCACAAGAAATAAATGTTATTCTGAGGCCATCTGTAAATCAAGAGTGCGACGCTGACAGAACCAGGCTCCATCAATTAGCCAGTTTTAACAGAGATGAGCCAACTTGGAATTTGTTTTGATAAAAGGGAGGGAAGCTCAGCAGGTCCTGTACACTCGCTTGCAATGCCAAGTGCGTGTTTGGAATGGTGCCCTCCGCCAGGCAGTTCTGATAAGTTCTGCCGTGCTCCATTAAGTCAATGATTCATCAAGGCCCATATCCTCCTCTGCTCAGCAAACGCAGGGTGCGTCAGAGGAAGGCACCTTGCCCGCCACCCGCCTGGCCCGCTGTTCAGTTTGGAGAGTCCCTTGTGCAAAAGCCATCCCATTCCTCACGTCAAGCCCTTGTCTTGGGGCGTTACAGAGCAATCAAGTGGCACAAGTGACCCAACGTGCCGTTTGGTACTACTTAGGTCTGTGCTTGTGCTCTGACTGGGTCTGTTTCTCTCGAGCGGTCAGCTGAGTTTGTGCATGGCGCTCCTCACACTCATTCTCATCACATCTCTGATTTCTACTCTGCTTCAGCAAAGCAGCAGTAGTCACAGGTCCCCACGATTTTGTATCAGTGGTTAAAAAATGGTGGTTTTAAGCAGACATGACAGAGCATCACAGCAGTGCTCCACTGAACTTCTCTCATTGGAATCACAGTCTCGTGCTGCACAGGCTCATGGTTTAATTTCTGAGGTGAGGAAAGTTCCTAATTTGGCTTTGGTACTTCTCAGCTTTGACCCATGTCCCGCCATCGCAGATAAGTTGTTGGCTGAGGGACCGGTGTGTTGTCAGACCCTAGAAACCACAGGAAGATCCCACCGTTCTGTATTTGTGTGGCACTCGCCTGGTGTTTGTTTAACACTTTCAGCTTTGCCTTCTTGTTCTCTGCTGTTTTCGGCAGGATTTCACGCGTAGTTTGAGTGCCTGAGACAGAGTTTGCGATGTTTTCACCGCTCCATTCCTTTTGCTGTTTTGCACCTTCGTTGTAGTTTAGGAATCAGGGTTTGTCAAACCATCCACCCTTCTACATCAAGAGTTTCTTATATCCTGGGCAACAGGCAGGTGTCAGAAGGCAAAGTCAGGTCAGAAGCAGCACTGTATCCACATCTATACTCCAGGACTATCCTGTATGTTCTATAGCACTGTGCTCCAAGGCCCTGCAACGGGGCAAAGGGAGCTCTGAGGGAACGTCTGTGCACCTCAGTGAGGCTCAGAAAGAGAGAACTTCCGAGTGGGAAAAGAGACAACAAATGGATCCTATAAAATGCAGAGTTTTCTTTTCTTGTTCAGGCTGCTCTGAGTGGAATTTCTCCTTCCCAGCACTGCACTGCAGACAGCGACAGCTCCGAGGGACCATGGAAGAAAACAGTCCTTTCCATTGCAGACAGGACGGGTAACAGGACAGGTTCTTGCTAAGGGTTTGCTGAAGCTGAGCAGAACTAGTGTGTGTTTGGGCTGTTCAAAAATGGATGAAGCCAATAGCCTGTTTTATAGTGAAAGTGTCCTGATGGCTAAGAAGTTAAAGGTGAGCAGCCCTTTGATGTCCTGGTTTTGCTGGGGTAGAACCACATACCTACTGCAGGCCATGAGCAGTTTGGAGTCAGCCAGACCATCTGCTCGTTTGCTCCGGGTGTAGCCCAGGCTGTAAATATCCCACTCGTATAAAAGGGAAGTTTGGGGAGCATCTTGCTTTGGCTATAAATTTATTGGCTTCTCCCGTTCCTCTTTCTTACCGTGACAACTGCTTTCCTGTTTATTGTGATCGCTGCGCACGCACCGGGCTGAGTTGAACCGTGTGTGCTTCATGCTTGGCTGTCTCACTAAAGCTGTTTTCATTTCATCTGTGGTTTTCCTCTTGTTTCCCTCACAGTGCCTGTGTCTGCAAGAGATTATTTTAAAAACCAATTTTGGCTACATTTTTTCTCAACTTTGTTCAACAGTCCCGTCTGTTTTTTAAAATCACAGTTTTACATCCAGGATGTGTAGCTACCCGTGTGCTTTTGAACACATTCTTGAGAACTCTTTGGATCTCTCCAAAAGGATTCCACACCCACAGCAAAGTTCTCCGTGTGCAGTCTTCACTTTTCAAAATCTCTGACATGCCAGGCACATCCTTGTGTCAGCGGCTGTTCCATCTAGCGTGTGTCCCTGTTTGGATCTCTTCTCCCCCAACACTAATTTTTGTGCCCAGTTTCAATTCAACTGTTTCAGTGTCGGCCTCTTGCTATTCAGATGAAATCATATTTGAGGTCTCCACTAGTGTCAAATCCCTGTTAGTTGGATCTAGAAGCCTGTCTTCACTGCTGCGGACAGTCTCCACACAGAAGCTGTGCTATAATGTAGTGAAAAACATTGGGAGAGATGGACATTCTTCTGTCATGGGCATATAAATGCTTTCTGCATGAAAGGCGTTTGCTTTTGCTGTCTGTCAGGTTCCTGCAGAGCAGTTTGCCTTCTGCTGGCCTTCTGCTGAGTGAGCATCTTTGGCCCAGTTTTGTGCGGTTTTCCTGGGAACTCTAGTTGCTGTTTACCCCTGAAAACCAGGACGTGGATGTTTTAATCATTAGTGCAACCTATGAGGGTCTCCTCAGATGGACTTTTTTCTTCAAACTGTGTGAGCTGCCGAGCCAGACGGATTCGGTCGTGTTCCGAAGCCCTGGGAAAACGTCCGCCAGCTTGTCATGACCAAGGGCTGCTGTTCTTACGGAAAGGCAGGTATGAAATTCAAACCCCGCTGGCAGTGTTTGCAGTGTTTCTGTTGACCTGGCTCACCCCAGAAAGTGACAGTACCCTTAAAGGGTTTTGCTTTCCTGACGTGGGCAATCTGACCTCATACGTCTGTGGCAAGCAACTGGTGCCACAGGCATTGCTGCAGGATAGGAGTGCTGAAGCTCCTGAGCCTTGCTTTCACCACCACAACTGCCTTCCTTCCCAGACACATTAACTCACTGGGACACCTGCCTCTGAGTAACAGCAAAGCTGTTCTAATTTTCACGGCAAAAGATGGGCACCTTCACTATGTTTGAAGACCGCTAGCACTCAGCGCGATGTCTTGCAGAAGGGCCTTTTTCAGAAGAGCACCTTTTCTTACGGATGAGACGGGAAAATGCTCAAAAAGTGGTTTAAAGATTGTGTGCCCCAGTACTTATGGGAGATCCCCACCCTTGTAGGACACCTCAACTTGACCAGACTAACAGAACTGAGAAAGAGTTAACTGCATTCTGTGCTACACCAACCTGGGCTATTGGCACCATGTGGTTGCTTTAACCTGACAAGAAGTCAGCTTCACTGTGTCTCATATTGATTACAATTAATTTCTAATTAAAATCTCTGAGTGCAGCTTATTTCACAAATCAGATGTGGCTCTTCAAGAGACCTTTATCTCCTGCAGCGTAGCGAAGAAGTGATCTTGGATGACCCATCGAGTTGCTCTCGCTCACAGTCAGTACCTGTGGTTGAGTGTTATCACCGCTCCCACAGAGGCCACGGAAGGCCAGCTTACATTTCACATGGACACTGTGCACTGCAGTACCTGCTCCTCTTCCCACGAGAGGAGGTGAATGCTTGAGGTATGGCGAGCAGTTAGTGCCAGATGGTGGTCATCGAAGGGCTCTGATGTGATTTAAGAAAATGAGGCTGTGAACTATGACAGTCAGGTAATCTCTCAGACACAGTCCCCAGATGTCTTGGATAATGGAGCTGTGAGTGCTGCAAACCAGGGTGAAGGATCTTCTCCACCTCAGGGAGCCATGCTTGTCACTCAGATTTGCCTTTTGTAAGGGTAAGCTGCTGCTTAAATTTCATTCTGCTAAGGTGCCACAAGGAAAACTAATTAAAATATTAATTCACAAAACAATGTGAAAAATCAACTTGTTTCTGAGCTTAAAAACAATTGTGAAGTGTTTGAATTCACCACATGACAGGTTTATCTCTTGCTGTTGTTTTTGTGTGCTGCATCTCCTGATCTGATCCCCAGCAGGGACACAAATCCTGCTCCCTCCGGTGAGAGAAAGATCGAATTGTGTCCAAATATATTCAGACTTAATTACTTGCAGAGGACTGAGATCGCTGCTGATGAAACCAGAACTACTCTGCCCTCCGTACACCCGCTGCAACAGTCAGTCCCATCAGCTGAAACACTGAACACATCCATGCGATCGTTTTCTCTACCAGCCAGTAAGAGGGTGCATTCATCCTCCTGTACGCAAAGCACCGTCTGAAAGGAAACTTACTGTCACAAGGAGACACCTTCCACAAGTAAATTAACGGATAAATGGCCGGCAGCATGCAGCAACAGGCTGGAGTTCATGTTGACATTTTCAAGGAGCATTGACTGACACAAGGAAACTGATTCAAGGAGGAAATGAACCCAGCCTTGTATACAAACAGTGAGTAATGATTATGAAATCATGTTGTTGTTTATGGGCTAGATAGGGTCCCCAGTCAAAGTTCAGGTAAGGGAACTCACTCTGTAGTCCCTTTCCTAATAGCATGTACATTACCTTCCAGTTTCAACTAGTGTGGGTGAAGAGAGGAGTAAACTCAATCGGCATGAGCTCAGGATCCCATGCATTTGTTCAAAAGTGTGCAAAGGCTCTGGGTTTGCTTGAAGACATCCCTGGCTTGTCTGAGGAGCAGAGGGCAGGAGCAGGTGCACACACAGAAACAGCTGCCACTTCATGCAAAATAGCAATTCCATTTTGCCGGGACAGATGTTTTGCAGACCTCTCTAAGTGTAGCTGGGACCTATTTCATCGCTGTGCCGGCAGCGGTGGCTTTTGAATCACGTGAAGCAACCATAGAATGAAACTACACACACTCCAAGAGCCTGGGTTCCAGCAGGAGATTGAACAGTACTTGATACCTGGCAGCTCTGCACAGGCCTCAATGGCTGCTCAGCAGGCACAGAATTACAGCCTTGGGAACTTAGCTTTTGCTCTCATTTAAAAGTCTTGAAGCTCAGAGGCCGAGGTCTGCTTATGGACCAATGCCACTACATCACTCCTTCTCTTTTCCTCACGCTGATTAACCCGTTTAGACTTTCACACAGGTCCTTTAGGTAGGAACGAAATGTCCTTGCAAACACTGGGTTCTTGGCAAGTAGGCAAGTGCCCATTAAGAGACAGAGAAGGGCAATTTTGCTTTCATCACTCTGTTGCTCTTCCCACCAACTTCCCAATGTTCTTGGAAGTACTAGACGCATGTGTTAGAGAAGGGCTCAGTGTGCTGCACAGCCTGGATGCTATTTCTAGCATCATGAGTGTCTTTTTGCCTCTCTTCACTCATCACTTCAAGTGAATAAAAACCACTTGTGTCTCTTGAGAAAAATGCTCTTACTTTGCTATAAAGCAGGACAATAATCATTTGGCACAATCACGTGGCACACAGACACTTTGCCTTGCTGAACAAGGGAAAGTGTCGCTACAGGTTTCTTGAATCTCGCCGATTTCTAAGTCTAAATCACCTAGTTGCGACATGAAGGTCTTCATGTCAATGATCCAACTGACACTAGAGTGGCAGTATGTGCCTGTCAAGTCTTTGGCCAGCTGAAACAACAGACAGCGTGAAGTTTCCTGTGTTGCTCTGCCTGGTAATTCAAATCTGCATATGCTTTCTCCTTTGCCTTTTGCCATCTGTCTGTATGGATGTCTGCTTGGTGCTTTGATACCATCAGATATTGTTGAGAGGAGCAGTGATTTTGGAACATTGGCACTGTTGACATTTTCAAGACTGTGTAAATGCCTCATGAAGAGAAATCCCTTTTCAAGACCGTCTGGCCATGCTGAGGGTTCTGTAGGTGTACCCTCACTACTATTCATTGGGTTTCTCACATGTTGTGGTGTTTTGGAAGTGTTGCTCTGTGCATTACATTTGCCTGAAAGCGGCGTTTTGGAGCCTCAACTGCACCATCCAGACACAGCAATGCTTTTAAATTCTTCCTGTCAGTGATGCCTAGAGTTTAATCAGACAAGGATTCTCATGTTGCTACTCTGTACAGTGTTCTGGTAGGAGCCTGATACCTGGAACTGTGGTAAATGTTCTATGCACAATGTTATTGTGACTGAGACTGCTGCCCTAGACATTTCAGCAGTTTCTCTAAGGCTGGAACCATACAAGGGAGATTCAGAACTTGTAGTTGCTTCTTCTGTTGCCATCCTGGCTGGTTCTCAGGTAGGATCTCCTTCAAATAAACAAAGGGGAAGACTTCTCTGCTATCATTTTGCTCCTCAAAATGGAGCAATGTATCTTGAATGTTTCTACCAGGATGACTTCCAAGTCAACTATGATCAGTGACTTGGATAACAGAACAACTGTACCTTTCCTTGTGGAGACAGCAAACCAGTCTCTGTTTAGACAACGGCAAATAATGTGAATTCAAATCAGCAATGGGAAGCACATGCAAAGCTCTGACTTGAATTTACAGGGTTTTCAAGCAATGTCGTCACAATGTGACTAAGAACCAATATAAAACCCCTCTTTTGTCTATTTCTAAAAAGAAAATAAACTTTAATATGTGGAATCTTTGCTCTGAGCATGCGTTTGGGAAGCCAGAGCATTTATCTCCTGTCAGCTGTACTTCTACGTTTTGTTCTCAAGGGAAACTCTAGAGGCAATTGAAAGTCCATTCCTGTTGTCTACTGTAACGGGGGGGGGGGGGGGGGGGGNTACAGCAGCTGCAGAAATGTGTTAGTGTCTTAGAGAGCAAAGTTTGCTCTACTCTGTGCCTAACTCCACTGGACCTCAGTGGGTTTGTGAATGCGACTAGAGACACAAAAATCCACTTCCCTGAATAGTTCAGGATACAAAACAACTAAACCGATGAACAAAAAGACCAATTACTTCTTCAGATCTGTAGCTAAGTGATCTCTGTGAAGCTCTTGGGGGGCTCTTCCTGTGCTGTATGAGCCCAAGTTCTGCACGTACCGAAAACACCGAGGGCGAACCCGTGGCTGGCACTGGAAACAGCCTTCAGCGCGAGGCAATGAGCGTTTTACAGGGGGGGCGACTCGTTAGTGGTGCTGAGCCAGCACCAACTCCGAGCAGGCGTAGGCGGCTTTGAAGTCCACTTCCCCTGAACTACACGGGTCTGGTCTCAGCAGGACCTGTGTTTCTGAGCAGATTCGTGTGGCTGCACACCGATAGCCACGCAGGGCCTTGGGAAATCCGAGTGAAGAGGAAGGATGGTATCTCGGCAGCACGGAGACAAAGGCACAAACCCAGGCGAGCGGCGCCTGTCTTGCGCATACTGCGCCCTGCGGAGCCGCCTGCCCGCTGCCACGGCGAGGGCTCCCCGCGTTGTTGTGCAGTCGCTTGTCCTACGTAGTGCAGCACGGACACACCACAGGCAGAGCAGTGCTGGCGGCACGTCTCGTACGGCAGTGGGCTTGGGGAGGGTTCTCCATGAAGCCCCGGCTACCGCAGGGGTGCCTGAGCGCTTCCCCACCGCTCTGCAGTTCGATACCATGCGGAGCACAACCCGCCCGGGCCTCTAGGGCGCCTTGAGAACCTGCGCTCGCTTTTGCCGTCCTTGAACCAGGCAGGAGAGCCTCTCTTCAACTCAAAACCGGAGCCGGCCTGCCGCCCGCCCCGGAGCACGGCTGAGGGCGTCTATGCAGAAGGCGGGAGGAGCCCCGGCCAGCACGGCACCGCCCGCCCCGGCCCGGGGAGGGCCGTCCCCTCCTCTCCCCTCCTCTCCCCTCCTCTCCCCTGGTCTCTCTTCACCTCACCTTCTCTCGCGCCTTCTCCTCTCAGCTCCGAATCGCGGCTGCCGCTGCCCGACGCGGCTCGGCCTCTCAGCGCCAGCAGCGATGCCGAGCTAGGGCGGGAGGATGACAGGGAGAGGACAGGGGCAGAGCCGCTGCCGCCGGGAGCGCTGCGCCTCGCCCGCCTGCGCGCCGCTTCCCGCCCTGCTGAGGGGCGGCGGTGGCCGCGCGGTGCGGGGCTCGTCCTCGTCAGGTGCCGGGCACGGCTCTCCTCGTCCTCCTCCTGCAGTCACCGCCGCCGCCTGACGGGACCCTCACCATGTCGAGCAAGAGCAGGAGGAGCAAGGAGCAGGGGCGAGTGACCTTCCCTCCGCAGCAGCGGGAGGAGGAGGAGGAAGGGGCAGAGGAAGAGGAGCAGCAGCGCCGGCGCCGCGGCTGGAGAGGCGTCAACGGGGGGCCGGAGCCCCCTCAAAGAGCCGTGAAAACCCTCCGGGAGCCCTATGGCTACTACCCGCCCCTCCCCTTCGCCAGCACCTTGTAAGTCGGGCCCGGGGCAGGGGTGGGTGCAGGCTCATCTGAGCGAGGTGCCCGTCTCTGTCCCCGGAGAACGCGCCCGGAGGTGCTAGTCCGGCCGCTGCCGGCCCTCGGTCCCCTCTAATACTTTCAGCCCCTCGGCTTCGCGCCTTCGGCGTGGGGGGGCGAGGAGGTAGCCCCTGGCAGAAGACAAGTGAGCAGGGTTTGAGCTTTCATCATGTTATCGATTTGTTCTCCTTTTCCTTGTTCGCAAACCCTGTCACTGGCTCGGCTAAGGGTGGAGAACCCACCGCAGCCTTTGGCACTGGTTGTGCCAGCGTAGCCCGGTTACAGTGTTTTTAACTCTAGGCTGTAATAGAACTGGACCCTCCACAGAAATCTGGGACGCCTGTGTCACGAAAACCTCGGTTCCTGAGGTGCAGGTTTTACCCCGTTCGATGTGTCTTCCAAAATTCCAGTTTCAGACGCGGTCATGCACGTATCTGTCTGTCTGTGAGTACTGGCTGGAGCGAAGGCGTTACGCCTCTTCGAGTTAGGGGATGTGGGCTGTCCGTGAGTTGTTCACCTGCTGCTGTTACGTGCTGTCTGTTAGACAAGGCCCACCTGGGAGGGTTACAGGAGTGCTTTGTACTTTTGGGACAATACTTAGTTCTTAATTCATTACTTCGGTCACAATCACGTCGAGTTTCGAGGTAGGTTTTAACATAACATATTCAGCGTTCATACAAGTCTTGATTAGAACAAGTCTTGATTAGAAGAACCCTAAAGACAACTGCAATAAATATAATTAGAGCAGGGTAACCACCAATAACAGCGTGTTTCACTCTCAGTGCAGGAATTCTTTGCAAATACCCTGTACCCAAGAGCCCAGACTTCAAGTGAAGGTGCCTTTCCCATGTCTGTAGGTGTCGGAATGTCCGGTAGCTGTGTTGCCTCTGTTCCCTGGGCTGCTGCTGGGATGCAAGAGGAAACAGCAGTGGGCAAAGCAGTGTACTCTTTCTTGCAGTGCCTGTCTTTCTCCGTTTACTGTAAAAAGTGCCTAGAGGATTAGTTTAGATTCAGACACTTTGTTTTTAGGCAACTAAAGTTCACTTGAATCAATTGTAAGCCATGAGCCTTAAACTCCTGGGTCCCTTTGAGGTTAGAACTGTTGGCATATTCCTTTCCTTAACAAATAAGTGTTATACCAGTGGGGTTCACTTTGTGCAGATCAGGCGTTTGAGCCTGGAGTGAGCTCTGTCTGCTGAAGCTGCTTCCTGGCACATAGTTCCTGCAGTCCTGCCCTGTGAGTCTGTGTGACTGTGGGCCACTGCCTGGCAGGCCAACATTATTTTATTCAGCGCATATATGGGAGCATGTTGATTTGACAGAGCTCGGAGGCAAAAGATCCGTGACTGCCGTTTCCCCTGTTAGGTGCCCGTAGTCGTCCTCAGCGTGGCAGTGGGATTTTTATTCCAGAGCGCTGTCTTGTGTTTGGTGCTCGTGCCTGAATCGTAGCGTGTGTTCATGGCATAAACGACAGCATCAGTTTGTTCGTGATGTGCTCGGGTATACACGCACATGCAAGGTTTAGTGTGCACAAAGTGAGTACGAGAGTCTTTGACTGGAAAATTTTGCAGCCTTGATATTCTGCAGTGACAGTGCCAGGGGCATGAAGATGTGAAGTAATTTGTGCGAGAAGGTGAACTTGGTGCTTGAAATTGCTTCGCTCTGAAAGCTGTACCCTGCACAACGTACCTGTCAATATACAGCTGGCTCCCTCCTGTGCCAAATGTTGCTGGAGAAAGTAATCAACCTTAGATCCCTCTCAGGCTGGATGTGGTACTTGGTTTCACAAAGTACTGTGTGTCCCAGAGGGAAAAATACAGAGAGAACCTCTAAACTAAAAGTAGTAGCAGGTGTCGGATGCCTGATTCCTCGAGTCTCTCTCTGAAAATTGTAGCTTAGTTTCCTGAGCAAGATACCAGAACACAAAGGACTAAGAGTAAAAGGAGCACTAAAATAGCTGTAGCCCTCTGAACTTGGCTCTTTCCTGGTGAGATATTTGCCTTTTCCTGTGTGTGCACGGATACACTTCTGGCATCAGCATGAAGTCCTTTTTTCCCATGGGAATTCAAATGGCTCGTGTCTTCTGTTGAGGAATTAACCGAAGAGTAACGGTAGGAAAAAGTGCTGCCTAGTATGTGGGGCGGGATGGGAAGGAACAAACCTAGCGTGTGTCCACCTCCTCCACTGTTTTGTTCCAGTTTTTGAATAATTTTTTCCAGTTTGGAGCCAGCACTTCTGTGAGCTGACATGAGGGTATTTTGGACCATGGATTGTGTAGGTTCAGACCAGTGGGACAGTAGAGAACGGAGTCGGCTCTTGTAGCTGGCCCGACTCGTGTTCTGCTGCTGATCTGTATTAGCCTCCCCCTTCTGGAAAGGCCAGGTAGTAGCTCACAGGAGGAAGAAGGAACCAGGCATGCAATACTTTTTGGGTTTGGTGCAGGGATTTCCAATTCTGTGTAACGTGCTCAAGCTTCCGTGCAAGCACTCATGAATGTGACTAGTGAAGAAGCAAGTGGCAGTGTAGCTGCTGCTAACTGTCGGAGTACATTGCTCTTGCCTTGATGTGCTTCTCTTATCTGTTTGTAATCAATGGGTGGCATTTCATTTTTCGGGTTAGAATCAAATCAGGATCACTACTGTTGTGCTGCAGTTTCTGCAGCGGTGTGTGGGGCTTGTAAATCATCGAGGCAGTCTTTTATTGCATTTAATAGTTCAGGGAAAATAACAGCCTGTTCTTTAGTGCAAGTGTTAGGAAATTGCTCTGTGGGAAGGCCTGGAATGAAACTTGCGTTTCTTTTAACCAGCTTCTTTCTTTTAGAAGACAGCGTGCAGTGTTAAAAATAGACTAAGAAACGAGGTTATACATTTCTAAGCTGCCGATAATGAAGAGTAGAATATAAGGAATTCTCAGGTCAGCTGTTTGTCCCCCATTTGTTTCTTTCTGCAGTGACTCTGGAGGTTTGGACATGAAAAAGGATTGGTAGGCTCACAGAGCCGAATCAAAATAGTCCATGGCAGGAGCAGAGGAGTAGTCACACTTAGTCCCATCCCAGGTGCTGCACTGCTCCTGTTTCTGGCCTCGTACCGAGGAGAATCTCTCTGTCCAGGCAATGGGATGGTGTGATGTATGGTAATAGTGCAGGTGATGCATAGAAAACACAGGAGACAAGTGCCCATTGCAGGTTTCATGGAAATGTCTTTTGAGTTGTTTTTGCTCCACTTCTGAAGGTCATTTTAGATGCACATAGTTAGGCTGATAACTTGAGGCCATCCCTGTTTTTCACTGAAGAGTGAACAGTTCTGAAGGGTGCTGTGTGAGCTTTGAAATTCTTTCTTACTTACAGTGACGCTCTTTGAGAGGTTCCTCGAAACAGCGGCCTAACTGGTGCCTGCTTTGGGTCTGGGGAGACCTGTTCAGGTGTGGTTGCAGCTGGCAGGCTTCTGTTGGTGTCATTGCTCTGCTCCAGTTCCATCCTTCTTGTTTGGTCTGAGCAACGCAGCGAGCGGGATGGACCATTTTTCTGCTGTGAAATGCAGAAACAGTTGCGAGGGACTCAGCTGCTCTTTCATGTCGGGAAAAGGGGGCTGAATTCTGTCCGTAATTGTGCCCCCTGTGTTCTAGGACTAGAACTTGCTCACCGTTGTGGTGTGTCTCTGCTGAAGAGTTCACATTAAACCATCGAGCAGTTTTTTCTGTGCGTTCTACAGATTTTTAATTTCTTTGTGTTCTTGCAACTATCGGTGAACATGAGCTGTAAAGGCTTTAGGACGTGAAACACAAACAGTTGTGAGAAGAGAGAGGTTCAGATGAACCTAACATCTTCTGGGTGCGGTGCTGTAAAAGAAGTTTTTGCTTTTATTCCTTTGGGGAGGTCTCAGCAGTCTGTTAGTCATTAAAATATGAAGACACAGTCATCTTTATTTTGAGAAGATGTGACATGAATTATATATTTTAAGTGACTGCACTAGGATTGATATCTGAGGGTATCTTTTCTGTTGGGAAGATATTCTAATGCAGCGTCTTTGGAAGGACCTATCTCTTGTTACAGAAGTCAGATGAGTCACCTCATTCAGTGGGCTTTGAAAAAAGGACAGACAAAACAGAAAATAAATGTGCTAGTGTGAAATACTCTGAAAAATTACAGCTGAATAAAGAGGGGGAATGTATTGCTATGCGTTTCATAAAATATAAGTGAGATTCAGAGTGACAGTTCACAGTCTGAAATCAAGAAGTCAGAACGGGTCCATTTGTTCTGTCTTTTTAAATGTGTTTTCTTCATAACCTGCTAGTAAACTGCATTTCTGTAGCTGCGTGTTTGTAGAGGTGGAGGGCAAATTGAAGTGCGACAGCAGAGCAGACAGTGAGTTCTTGTTTTAGAGGTAACTGTGAAAAGGCAGTATTGCTGGTTTTACCTCTGGTTCTGTTGGGGAATGAGGCAGCCGCACGCTGCGGCTGCTCACCGCGTGCACTCCGAGCTCAAACCTTTGTGTCTGGGTGCTGCCCGATGTGAAATATGTCTGAGCTTTAAGACATTAAATCACAAACCCTCTCTGCTGCTCAGCCTTTTTCATAAAGAAAGTGGTACAGACTAGGAACCATAACCTGGATCCTGTCATCTTTGGCAAAGCATTTTGGGACGTATTTAAAAAGCAAATACCAGTGATCTTTGCTGATACCAGAGTGCCAGCCACGTCCTTCCTGGCAGTCCAGAGACCTGCCCTTGGTAATGAGTGCTACGCTCTCTTCACTGGGTCTGCGCTGGAGCCACCAGTTTGTGTTAACCAAAGTGTTCAGAGCACGGACTAGCTTTTGTGATGCTTGTAGTTGTGATAAAGTGGTTAAGGTTTCACCTTCTGCTGAATTTATTTACAGATGATGCAGACAGCTGGAAGGTCAGATGCACTCTTAAAAACGGAGTGAATTAGGTGCTCTCAGTGAAGATGTTGAAGTTGCTGTGTATGATGTAGACAGGCATGTTTTGTGCTACGGTTGTACAGCTGAGCTCACTGGTGAGAGGTCACAGAAAAAATCAGTCTAAGAGGGTGTTTTTCCAGTTGTGGATTTGAACCTGCAGCAGTTAGGTGATGCAGCTTTCAAACCTGCTCGTGCAGGTTCTGCTGTGTTCGCAGACTGCATGAGCCAGAGGTGTGTGTGTGGCATTTTTCTCTGGGCTCTGTCCTTTCGCAGACTGATGCGATTGCTTAAAAAAGGATGTATTTAAGGCTTTGGTTTGCCCTCAGCATTCATGATGTGTACCAGTGTCTCTCCTGATGCACATAACCTGGCTTTTGCACTGAGGAGAGGAGATTAATTTCCTCCTCAGTTCTTCTGTCTGGCCTTTTACTCCTGTGTCTGAGTTCTTTTGCCAAAGTGAAAAATTAATCGATAGAATGTCCCTGTGAAATGGGAGCTAACTGTTCTTTTTCTATAGATGAGGATCAGAGACACACAGGGCTTCAGGACCACATTTGAAATGTCTAAGGCCTGTTTGCCTCTATGCAGCGTATGTGTAGTGTCACATGTACTCAAACATGCCCTCCATGAACTCCTGTACTGTTCATCAGCTGCGCTGGTGTTTTCATGCCCATCAAATCAACTCAAGTGATCTCTATCCCTGGGGCTGATGGCCTGTGATTAACTGATAGCAGCTGGAGGTTGTTGTTTTCGGTAGTGAACTGGGATAGAAAGGATGAGAGGAGACCTCTCTATGATGACCTGAAAGGATGTTGTGGAGAGGTTGGTGCTGGTCTCTTTTTCACAAGCAATTAGTGATAGATGCAAGAGGGAAGGGGTTCAAGTTACAACAGGGTAGGTTTAGACTTAATATTAGGAAGACTTTTTCACTGAATGGGCTTCCCAGGGAGGTGGTAGAGTCACCTTCCCTGGATGTGTTTAAAGATTGTTTGGATGAGGCGTTGAGAGATCTAGTTTAGGGGTGAACTTTAAGGTAGGTTAGATGGTTGGACTCTATGATCCCAGGGGTCTTTTCCAACCAGAGTGATTCTGTGATTCTGTGTGTTGACAGCTTTTGCATTTATTTGCAGATGGTAGAAGAGGAAGATTGTAGTATCCCAAGTACCTTTCCAAGTTTTGACCTCTGCTCTGGCAGGTGTAAATGCTTCTGTTCTTCCCCTAGCTGTGACCGCTTTAGCCTCATCCCTCTCTTCTATGGTTCCAAACCTTGCTAGACAGTTGTCTCCTGTGGTTGTTTTCTCCAGTAATACCTGACCCTTAACCTCTTGTCTTAGGTACACTCTCTTTGCAGCTCCTAGTCCTGATTCTCTGAACCTCCTTTCCTAGGATTTCTTTCCTACCTAGGTGCAGCACAGCATCCGATCTGTTCTCTCAGCCCCTTCCTGTTTGCTCCCCACCGCTCTCGGCTGCTCTATTCACCAGTTTGCAATTCTATTTTCTGTGTTTTCTGGATCAGTTTCCTTATCTTTTCTCCCTCTTTCTGCTTTTGCCATCAGTTTTTGAGGGGATTTTGCAGCCTTCCCTCTTCTTAGTCCTCTTTCCTAAATGATCTCACTTTCCTACCTGCAGGTTTCCTGCCGGCCCTAAACCATCAGTTAAATGCCTGTTGGGGATGCTATTGGCTACTACTGGAAATGGTGTGGTAGATGTGTTTTTCGTTTTATATGTGTACACTGAAGAGAGTTGGGAGGGGTTTCTGAAGAGAAGCGATGTCTTACGTAAAGTAGAAATGCAATAAATCTTGGTCGTGCTAACAGAACGGAAATGGCCTGCAGCACTGGAGCTGTAAGTGCCTCCAGATTGCAGACAAGGAATCCTGAAGGCAGAAAAATTGCAGTAAAGGATTGTTCTTGACAATAGACAGGCAAAATGACCGGGGCAAAGTCATTGTTTTGTGGCCACAGGAGAAGTGGAAGCTCACCAATGTGATTCTGCTACCTTCTTGTTCTCTCGTTAGGTACCTCGAAGAAAGTCCGTCTCTGAGGCGTATGACTGTGATGAGGGAAAAGGGCAGGCGACAGGCCATTAGAGGCCCGGCATTCATGTTCAACAACAGGGGCACCAGTCTCACAGCTGAGGAAGAGCGCTTTCTGGATGCGGCAGAGTATGGGAACATACCTGTGGTGCGCAGAATGCTGGAGGAGTCAAAAACGCTGAATGTCAACTGTGTTGACTACATGGGCCAGAACGCCCTGCAGCTTGCCGTGGGGAATGAGCATTTGGAAGTGACGGAGCTTCTGTTAAAAAAAGAGAACTTGGCACGGATCGGGGATGCCCTGCTGCTCGCAATCAGCAAGGGCTACATCAGGATAGTGGAAGCAATTTTGAACCATCCTGGGTTTTCAGTAAATAAGCGACTGACTCTGAGCCCTTGTGAGCAGGAGCTCCAGGATGATGATTTTTATTCCTATGACGAAGACGGTACCCGCTTTTCTCCAGACATCACTCCCATCATTTTAGCTGCCCACTGCCAAAAGTACGAGGTCGTGCACATGCTGTTGATGAAAGGAGCAAGGATAGAGAGACCTCACGATTACTTCTGCAAATGCAATGACTGCACAGAGAAGCAAAAGCATGACTCTTTCAGCCACTCTAGGTCCAGAATAAATGCGTACAAAGGACTGGCTAGTCCGGCTTATCTGTCCCTCTCCAGTGAAGATCCAGTACTCACTGCTCTAGAGCTCAGCAATGAACTTGCCAAGCTGGCCAACATTGAGAAAGAATTCAAGGTAATGTTGTTCTGGTGTTCCCTTCTGTCTTTGTTACTGTTTTAATGTTTCTTCTTCCTTGTGATGTCCTCAAAATTCTGCCCCGTGTCTTTGTTCTTTCCACTGAAAATGCTTTCATGGTATTCATTTTTGTTCTTGATTTTGAGTTTTCAATGCTTAAGCTTTTAGAGAAGAATTGTTAATGACAATTAACAATTGTCAATTAACAATTAAGGAGATTGCTTTTGTGCCTGAGGTGCGTGGAGAAAATTGGAGAACGGGACAATGTGTGCGGTGCTCACCTCACAGCAGACGGAGATCGTCTTTAGTTACAGATGCTGGCTAATAAATGCAGAAAGCAGCTCGTGCTGCTTTTCACGAGCCCGCTGCAGCACTGATCTTTATTTGCACTAATTTTTAACGATGTCTCTTAACAATTAAGAATCCAGAAAATGGGGGGTGTTGATGCACCCTTTAGAAATGTCGCTTGTTTGGAACCAGCTGTTAGATGCTGGTTACTCGTGTAGGTCGTGTCAGCAGTGTTTGAGCTGTCTTTAGTCTAGCACATGAGTGCCCTGGTTTTTCTGTGTATTTTAGTTTCTCCGACAGACTTGGTTGACTGTTGCCCAGTGGTTTTTTTAAATTGTTTTGCAGTTCTGTTGAATGACTTCAGAAGTACTGGAACAACTGCCTTCCCCCCAGCTTGACTGCCCCCCTTTCTCCCCATCAAACCCCCTGTAACCTGTGTGTAATAAGAACAGCTCAGCTTGGGAACTGACGTTGTTTTCAGCGAATAATGACGTGAACAATGGTTGATCTAGTTGTAATAAAAAATGCAATTCATACTGATTTGACATCTTCACCAGTGGGCTGAAAGGCAACAGATGCATAAACCTTCTCAAGCAACGAGCAAAAGTTGTGACTGCTGTGGAGTACTCAGAAGAAGTGCACACAACCTGCAGAAGTACAGGCAGAAATTAATGAAGGGAGCTTTACCCAAAGAGCAAGAAGCAGGTTTAGACTCCTGAGAAAGACTAGCTTCACGTAGAGCCAGCTCAAAGTGGAGTGTACAGATAAGGTTTTGGTGCTGAGAAGGATTCATCAAGTGTTCAAAGTTAGCTTAAAGCTTTCCTTTTCTTCCTTTGCTGAAGGGTCCCCCTCATACTGTGCTGTGGCAAGTGGGCTGAGTTCTCCCTCAGTGTGTTTGTTCAGGGGTATGGGAAAAATGGCAGGTTTGTGTTTTTCCTCTGCTGAAAATGTCCTGGATTGGGAGAGCTCTTTGTGAGTGTAAAACTGAAGGATTAGGGAGTTTTGTCACGTGCTCAGAGCCCGTGTTGTCTCGTGTGCTTCACACAACGAAGGAGTTACACGCCACGTTTAAAACCCGTTACGGAGGGTTCAATCTCCGGCCTGTATTGCCTGGTCCTGTTTACCGCCGATTGCGTTCCAGCGTCGCCAATGCCTGAGCGCCACAGCATCTCCACAGTTGTCTGCCCAATGCGGAAATGCGTGGTGCTTGGAACAACACTGTGCTGGCTGTGGGTACTGACCTTTTCTTTAAACTGTCCTTTGTCCTTCTGCAGCCCCTGAGACCTTTTCTTCTCGGCTGATGCTCTCGGTTTCTCTCAGGAACTCTCTCATCCACCTTTGGTATCGCATGCGAGTCTTCTTACTGTAGCTGTCTTCGGACGCACTGGTGGAGACTCAGTTTAAGTGTTAATGCAGCTCCCTAGGAAACCCAAAGTGCAGTCTGCCACTGAAAGCCACGTGAAGGTGACCCACTTCCTGTTTTTGTAAGGGGAGGACAAGGATGATTAGAACTTAGTTCAAACATTTCAGTACAAATATAAACATGTGAATCAGTACCAGAGGTACTGCTACCACCAGCAGAAGTGTTGTCAGAAGAAAGGTTCTGGCCGTTCCAGAGGTGAAAGTGCAGCTGTGTGTTGCTGCTAACTGTTTAGTTTCTCTTGTTTGATACGTTACGATGCCTTAGAACCTAAGAAATCCACTCTTTTCCCAAATTCCAGCATTTGTGGATGGCACTGATGCAGCTGCTGACCTTGCAGGTGTAGGTGATAATTCAGGTTGTGGCACCTGTGGTAGGGATTGTTCTGCCTCCTTGCTAGCAGGAGAATTCCAGCTTCTCATCAGCATCAAAACGTTCCAGTGAAATGATTATCCTCCTCATTGACTTCACGTCCCTCTCTTCTGGTTCTTATGTGCCTTGGGGTGTTATTTATGTTTCTAGCAAGCCTGATAGGAGAGGCACTTGTTTCCTCTGACATCAGTGATTGTCTGCCCTTCCTGGGAAGGAGGGCTGGTGCAAAAAGGAGGGAGGGACGGAGGGAGAAGGAAAAAGAAGATCATCACCATGAAGCAGAGCCCAGGAAGGGCTGTAATTACATAGCTTATGAGAAAACTGTGTTCCACCAGGGCTGTGGGCAGATATGATGGTGGCATGGATGTGCTGCAAGGTGTTGCACTGGGAGCTGCAGAGGTAGATCACGGAGGAAGCAAGCAGCACTTGTGTGACCTGCAGAAGCCTGTTGTGAGAGCTTTCATGTGAATCCAGTTTACAGCTGTCCCTTCAGTGCTTTCTTTTCTATAGATATGTCGCTGGGGTGGGCTTCACTGATACTTCTGTTTTGTCGTGTCCCGGAGGATGTTCACACTCAATGACTGATGGTCTTCTGCGGTGCAATTTGGGATCCACTCTGGAAGTGCTGAGTATTCCGGTCAAGTTTAATCTATAGCGCAGCACTGAGCAGAGTTGTTTCAGGGTAAATAAAAATGGACAAAGCACTGAATGTCTCACAAACCCCGAGACGAGTCTGTTTAAAGAGTCTTCTGACAATACTGAAGGATCATTGTGGGTGTCTGTGGTGCATTAAGGCCTGCAGCATTTCCTGAGTGTGGAATGCTCCTACAGAAAGTGCTTTTCTAGGTGGTTTTCCCACAGAGGAGGAGCACAGGGAAGAGCCTGTGGGCAAAGGTTCCTGTTGAGCACTGGCTAAGTTGAGCCTGCACGTTTTTTGGGTGTGCAGAGCCAGCCTGCCCCTGGCACTTGTGATTTACGCCAACAAATTCTGGATTCGAACTGCTGGAAGGTAGCTTAGGGTGTTCTTTCATAGCGGTCGATCCCTGTGTGTGTTTTTTAAAAGGAAGCGTTTATTATTAACTTTTATTTTCCCTCTAGAAGGAGAAAGGTTTCAAAGAAACCAGCGAACCCTCGTATTTCCTGGAAGATGTGACATGTAGCCGCAAATACACTGAAAATGAGTAGAAATAGATGGGGAAACTGGAGCTCTAAAGACCATTTCACTCTACTTCTTTCACGCTCAAGCTTCCTTACTGCCTTCTCCTTTGTGGAATGCTTGTTCCAAGCTTGTGTTGAGGCCTTTGCTCTCCTTTTTGTGTTGTAGTTTCTTCTTGATACTGTTACCCCCCTTTGGGCTTTGCATCCGCTTGTCTTCCCTCTTCTTCTATCCAGCTTCTTCAGGTTTCCTTTCTTCTTGTCTCCCTTCTAAGCTCTTGCCTATTTTTTTAATGGGTGTTTTCCTCCATTCTTTATTTTCCTCCCTTTAGGGTCTTTACTGCGTTTTCTGATCCACATAAAGCAGGGCTGGCTTGCTGGTGACTTCTCTGAGGTCTGGAATCCAGCTGGGCAAACAGCGGAGACCATCAGTGTTTGGCTGTCCAAGCAGCAAGACATGGGTTTGGTGGCCTGTATAGTAACATGTCCCTGTGGCAAGGCTGGGAACTACCCTATTTCCCTTTAGCATCCAAGCTGAAGAGATTCAATTTCCAATTCCAAGCTTTCAGATACATCAGGAATTTGGGGTTGTTCTGAGTTGAGGCTGCCACCAAATAGTTTTTTAAAACTCCCATCCCACTGCTGTTGTACACCGAGTGTTAGAACGCCCAGTTTCCATCTCTTGAAGCAGCTGATTCTTGTCAGGTTTTTAGGACCGCTTTATACGTGGTAGAAGGAAGCGGAAAGAAAGCAGCATTGTTAGTGAAGCTCTGTGTCTGAGATGTGAGCCCACAACTCAGCAGAATTCACTCGGGGCTTCTTCACCAGTCTTGCTGTTTGTAAGGGCCCTGTGCTCTCTCAGAAAGTGTTTTCTCAAAGTGTATTAAATCTACCAGATTGGGTTCTTCCTTTTCCTAGGAAGAGCAAACCCTGTTAAGTTAGAGAAGGTGATGCAGTGGCGTGCTGGTGGCATCTGTCTTTAGGAGTGGTTGGAGGTATCCCAGGTTTACTGCTCTGTACCTGATAGACTGTCTAGGGAAGCGCCGACTGGAGCTGTCTTGCCTTGATGTAGGAACCGTGCTTGTTAACAGATCCAGGTCGTCATGTTTTCCAGTCCCAGCAGCAGTGCAGAATGCTTTGCAGTACAAATATTCTGAATTTTTGTGTGTTGGCCACTGCTATTGTGGATTACTAAAATTAATTGATACTTGCCCTCCTCCCCAAGAGCTTTAAAACTGTTACTACAGGGCAGTGAGAGGATCCATAGCAGTCAGAACAGCTAACAGCTCTTCTCTTTGGAGTCACTGTAGAAAAGAAACAGGACAAGGTAGCCAAAGAGCCACTTTCAACTAACTACTGTCTTGTCTGAGCCAGCTCAGTTCTCCCATGGAAACTGTACTGGCTGGTCTCGCGTCAGACTCTGCTCTGTAATAGCAAGGATCCAAAAGACCCAAGTCGTGCTCTGTGTAGGGAAGTGCCTGCTCCCAGTTTTCCTACAGACTCCTGCCGAAGCCAACGCGGACGCGGACGTGCATCTAAAAGTGGGATCTGTCGCTGTTCCAAATAAATTCGCACAGTGTTATCTCAGCTGAACTAACAAACAGTGTTCATCTCCATTTAGGTCCAGCTTCTAAAAGGGCAGAGCCCAAATCCTGATGAGAGCAATTTTGTGCTTGATTTGTAGAGTTCCTGCAGTTATATCTGCACCATCTCCGTGTGGTCCCCAAACTGCTGCTTTTTTAGCGTAAACCTGCGGTTGTGTGTGATGTGTGGGATGCAGTTTGCCCCTTGCTGGTGCTGGCAGCAGTGCGGCTCTCTTGCCACAGAAAAATGGGGGCTTCGGGGAAGAAAGTGCCATGAAATGAGACAAGTCTGAGGGCAGAAACAGTGAGGAAGCATTTCTGAGAGTGCAGGAACCTCAGAGAAAAGCAATTTTGAAAAAGTTGTAATGCAGGTTGTTTTCTATCTGTAGTTCAGCAGTATTGTCAGTGGAAAGGACATCTCTGAGGAGCCTGACTGTCTTTGAACTGGTATCTGTGTGCCTGTAGGGGAAATCTGGGGGGTTGTGCCCACAGGGCTGCTGTCCCAGTTCATGCCACCCGTTACTCCATGATTCACTCTGTCGCCTCCCGTATACGTTGCTGGGTGTGGAGCAGTTCCAAAGGTTAAGTAGGAGGCAGAGGGGGCAAAAAGCCCAAGAAATGAGTGTGCCCTACATCAGAATAAGGAGTCAGCAGCTGTTTTAGCAGTGTAGGAGGAGCAGGAATATGTTTAGATTTAGAATAGGTCAGAGGGATAAATTCCTCACAAGGAGGGTGGTGAAGCGCTGGAATAGGTTGTCTAGGGAGGCTGCTGGTGCCCCCTCCTTGGCAGTGTTCAAGGCCAGGTTGGACGGGGCTCTGGGCAGCCCGGTCCGGTTGGAGGGGTCCCAGGCCGTGGTAGGGCTGTAGAAACCGGATGACCTTTAAGGTCTCTTTCAACCTAAACCATTCTGTGATGTTTGTGGCCTGGGAGCAGACCCTGTAAGAATCACTGCGTTAGTTGTCTGCAGAGTGTTTGCGAGGGTGCCGCTGCTGTTTCGAGAGTTCTGGCCGCAGCTTGTTTGTGCAGTTGTTATTTGTCCGTCCAACTTCCCCTGGCTGCCCGTATGTTCATCACGCTGCTGCGTGATGTTCCTGTGCTCTGTTAAACGCTTGTCATGAGCTTCTGTTCCAGTGGCTGCCTGGTGCCCCAGAAGGACTGACTCCCCTCTAATGTCTGATGTGCTCCTGACCCAGCTGACTCCGTAGAAGCCACACACTCCTCATTTTTAGCAGCTTGTGGACCTTTTTTTCATTGCTGCTGACTCCTGAAGCATGTTTGTCACAGGCCGTTTTCTCTAACCCTTCTGTTTCAGAATGACTATCGCAAGCTGTCTATGCAGTGCAAGGATTTTGTGGTGGGTGTTCTTGACCTCTGCCGAGACTCGGAAGAAGTGGAGGCCATTCTGAACGGGGATTTAAACTCTGAGCCAGTTGAAGCACAGAGGCACAGAGCATCGCTGAGCCGCGTGAAGCTGGCCATTAAGTACGAAGTCAAAAAGGTAACTCCTCACAGCCAGCACTTTCAGACGGCGCGGTGGGAACACGGTGTCGCCCCAGTATCGCGCAGGTGCTGGCAGCTGGTGCCCTGGTGCAGTAGTGAGGCGCTGTGTGTGTAATAGAGTTTGCCACAAGGCAGAAGCTGGCAGAAAGGGGGCTTACAGTGATGGAGTTAGGTTTAATCTGCTTTCCCCAGCTGAGTGTCAGCAGGAGATCTTGACTACATAAGTCACCTGTTCTAGCAAGGTTATACAGCTTTGGTCAGATCATTCTCCTCCTCAAGCCAAAAGAGGGCATTTTAGAATAGCCAGATTTCCACTCGGTGGAAGTCCGGTCGTGTCTGCCCACCACTCTGTGTGACATCTAGTCCAGAGAGAAGGCTCTGCTTGTGAGAATGTTTGTTTCAACCAACGAAGAGAACAGATTTGTTCATCATTCATTCCTGTTACTTTGCTTTTCTAACTTAATCAAGCCAGTGCCAATTCTGCAAGCAAGTCTTGCGGCCTTCTCCCGGTGTTCCTGACAACAGAGGAGGGTTTCTTTAAAAAGAGGTCTTCCTCTTACGATTTTGAAAAAGGAAAAGACACCATCTAAGCTGTTGTTAAGTACATAATTTTGAAATTTATTTTAAAGTATGACAGCAAATCAAACAGCACCTCTTCACTGCAGTGAGGAATTGTACATTATGTACTGCACGTGCTCCGTTAGAAGTGTTCTTAAAGTCAGTCTTAAAAACATATGGAGTATGTCTGTGACTTGTTAATATGTTCATCTAAGTTCTTCATCTCCACACCTTTATTTCCTGATGTTCTGCGAACTGCAGCGCATTTCCAGCCTGTGCCTCCCTCAAAGTGATTTTAACCAATGATTATTCTTGTGAATGAATGCGGTGTGGGAAGCTGGAGCTGCGTACCACACGTCGGACGGTCTGCACCCGTTTAACGTGGCTGTTTTCAGGGTGTAGCCGTGTTGTTGTTTTCAAGATCCTGCCACCCTAGTACAGAAAATACTGTGTGGTACTGTGCGAGGACTCGAGGAATGCAGCCAAGTCCATGTAGTGCTTACAGCTGCCCATCTATGTGGTGAGCATCACCTCCATTCTTAACTGCTGTTATCATTTCAGCATCTCTGCAAGAAGTCTCATCTCTACAAGAGCTAATAACACTGTCTCCTCTGGCCACCTGTTGAGCCAATCTGCCACATGAAATGAATTGTCAGCAACTTGCCAGGACCACTGGGAAATGGATGGTGGCATTTATTATGTCCCCAAAAGACACTTAGAAAAACTGTAAATGCAGGTCTCGTTTCCAACAGAGAATCAGTCTACAGTAGATAAATGCATGTTCATTGCCAAGAGCCAAGGCCAATATGCACAAGTATTAATTAAAAAGAATGGAGCAGGGAAAGAAAGAACATTCTTTATGCCGTTGCGTGTTAATGTTACCAGACCTTTCTGAGACTCATGCCTTGGCTGTCTTGCTGAAGGCCTTTGGTTTTCTTCTCAGAGGTCATTGTCGCTGGTTAAATAACCTGCTGCACAAAAAGCTGCAGCAACAGCCTACGTAGTGCAAAAAAGGTGATCCCACGGAGCAAACTTGTTCTCCTGCCTTGCAAGAGATTAATTGTTTGTGGATTTGTAGTTTCGACTCCAATTCGTGCTAGAGGCTATGAGACTGAGGATCGGCGTGGAAGGCAGTAAACGGGTGGTGCAGAGCTGTTCCTGCATTTGTCTGTGCACTGTTCCCGAACGTGCCTGTGATGGGGCACAGGAGAAGCACTGAGACACGAACTGCCTCTGTCACAGTGGTCCTTGGATGCTGGGACCAGCTTTGTTAGAGCTGTGGCAGACAATGGCAAAACACGTTCAGACGTGGGAAGTCCACACGGAATGATTTCAACGCTGTAACTACAGGAGGAAGATAAGGATGTTGTTTGTGTTTCTCAGCTTCCAGTGCCTTCAGCTGTGCTCCCGAGTCAGTTACGTTAAGGTCAGCTCACTGTTGCGAACAGCACAGCCAAGCATGAAATGGTTAATGAGCCTTGTGTCTTTTTCAGAGGGAGGTGAGACAGGAAAAAGCATTTGACAAGGGGGCAAATGTGCTCAGAAGTTCACCGCTAGGGAAACGTTAAAGTCTGTTAGCAGTGCAACTCTTGCACTTCGTGCCCTGCCACTGCCGTAAGGAGTGTCCTGTCCTGAGATCAGGGTACGATTTGTGAAACTGAGATTGAAGCTGAAACTCAGCCGTAATGTGGAAGGACTGAGGGATTTCCAAAAGCAAGGAGGTACCAGTTACGAGTAGTAGTCGTGCTCTGTCTGCTGAGCTGCTGAGGTTGCAGTTGCTGCAAATGAAAGTGTCTTAATGACAAATTCAAATATTTCAGCAGACCTAGGGAGAAGGATGGACTTCAGAGGTTTTATAGATGAGAGAAGTAGCAGGAGTGGCTCCAAGGCCTTGGAAGTGGTGCACAGCGTGTGGTTGCCAGCAGTTAAATAAGATGCTCAGATCTCAAGAGCCCTTAGACTTGCTGCCAGAGAAGGATGTGCTGTAACCACTGGCATCTTGCTGACTAACTCCTCCCTTTTCTGTGGAGAACCAAAACGTGGAAAGACCAGAAGGAATGAAGGAGCGCACAGCTCCGGTTGAGAAACCGGAGGGCCCACGGACTGATGCACAGCCCTAGGCGAGCTCCTGCAAAACTCCTTTGCTGTTGCTTCCCATCCCTCTGGGAACAGGAGGAGTGATGTGGGTGTTGCTTCTCTATCCACCTCCTCCCTACAGGTCTAAATCTACCTTTAAAAAATATGTGTTTTTTAACAACAATTGTATTTACTGTTTACTACCAGTCTGCTGTGGGGTTTGTCCCTCGATACCCCAAGCTGAGAACAAAACTTGTCTTGGCAAAAGAAGACAGCAGGGACATAGGTCAGAATGCATGCCCCCCACCCCCCAAATGAACCTGACTCAGTTTTGATGGTGCAACGGTGCTCTCCAAGGTGAAAGCCCCATAGAAAGAACACAAATATAATTTGAAGTTCACATGCATTCTTATAAGACCTTTAGAATATTTGTGTTTATTTCTGTTGGTACAAGCTGCGTCAGTGTGTGATCTGACTGGTTACTGAATCACACAACAGCATCCCCTGGAACCGTGGTCCCGGTGAGTAGCTGCACAATCTCTGTCCAAGTTGCTTCACACAGCAGAAGTACAACAGTGCCTCAAAAAGGGAGTCATGTGCTCACCTCCCAAAAAACTCAACCACAAGTGATTCTAAGAAAATAACTGCTGGAGGGTATCTGAAGAAACGCACAGTCCTTGATGGTGTCTCGGCTCTGTGTCATCTCTGTTATGGGTGACACCTTTTAGAAGTAAATCAATGATTATAATTAAATAATTAATACTGAGCAAGAATAACTAGTCAGCAAAGAGAAAACAAAGATTTCACAAGCGAATTCATTAGAAGTAAAATGATCCTACTGAGAACTCACTGAGATGTTAGTGATTTTAGTTGAAGTGCACACCTCACATCCTGGGTCTGACTGCAGGGCAGTGTCAGGGTTTAAACAGCTCATTAAAGCCACCAGGCTTGTAATCACAATCAAAAGCATCCTCTTGTCTGTTCCACAAAGGGAAAAGTCATTTCATTACTGAATGCCAAGTGGTATTTCCCACAAAACAACACAAATGTGCTTGGAGTAAGTGGCTTCTGATCATGTTTCAATTCCCAAGCACCTTTAAGGAGAGGTGATGGCTGGCATCGTCGATGGTAGTGAGGGAGAAGCGGCTCTTGCCGTATACATCTGTGTATGCTCTGGTGGTGTCTGGAATCCTGTGCAGTGCTTTCGCTTCAGTTATTTCTTGCCTCGGTAGTCTTGAGGCTTGTACAGACTTACACGTGGAGATGGTTTAGGAGGTCTTTGGGACCTTTGTCAAAGAACCGGCTCAGCCGGCAGTGGTGATTGAGGAGGTCTGTGAGCAGCGTGTGCAGAAAGGGGAGAGGCTTGACACTGGTTTATGGACCAGACTTTTCAATCTGGAATCAGCTTGATTTGCTGAGAAAATACTGGAATTCAGGGCCGAGGTTCAACTCTGGCAGTGCCCAGTCAGGCTTGTAAAGCCTTTCTAGCAGTGCATAAAGGGCTTCTATCAGCGATGGCCACCTGCATGCACAACCTTGTCCCCAAACTGCTGCTTTGAGTCAGCTCTGCGGTTTCTGCTTTATTTAGTAACCTTTATGTTAAAGGAAAGGAGAAAAACATGCAGCTCTGAAGGTCTAAGCTAACAGCAGATGTTTAAGGTGATCATGTATGTAGCAGTTACAGAACTCTTCTTACATTCTAATGCATCTTTTTTTCCTTACAGTTCGTGGCCCATCCCAACTGTCAGCAACAGCTCCTGACCATCTGGTATGAAAACCTCTCAGGACTACGGGAGCAGACCATAGCTATCAAGTGTCTGGTGGTGCTGGTTGTGGCACTGGGCCTTCCATTTCTAGCCATTGGCTATTGGATTGCACCATGTAGCAGGGTACTGAACTTTAAGTTATGTCTATTGTCCTATTCCTAGAGCTCTCTCCCATTTCTGGTGTCCAGAATGCAATTTGTTCCTCAAATTCTGCTGCTTGCAAATGTTAACTCGGTGGTGTGTTCAGTAATCTCTAGTCTTGAGCCAGAAGATGCTGTTAGGTTTATTTGCACTGGAAAGAGGGGACCTCCGTGATGAAGCATGGAAATAAATCAGTCTTAGGTTTCAAGAAAAGAAATTAATCCTTTAAGTCCTCTTCGCTGGTTTCAGTTTCTCTAGATCACACTCACCTCGCGGTCTCTGCGGTGGAATTGCACTGTGTCATTAACAAGAGGGTTTTGCTGTTTGGGGTGTGCTGGCCTGCTTAGCTCACAGGAGCTGATCCCAGGGTCAGGAAACCATTCCTTGAATTAAGAAAGCTGCTTCCAGTTCCCCATCTGCTGAACTTGTTTCTCTTCTTCTAATGTGATACTGCTGCTAATGCAGCTCTTTGCAGGGGACTGCAGAATGTTGCACAGTGTTGGTGCTGTGTGGATGGTTTGTCATGCTGTGGCTGTGTGTTAACATCAGTACAGGTCAGGCACTACCTGCAGAGCAGTGTGTTTGACAGCGTCAGGAGACCTTTGGCCTCGAGAGGTGTGCAGCAGCTAAGATGAATTCTAGTTATCATCTGCAGCGTCACACCTTCTGTAGAGAAGGGAAAGCACTCTCCTGCTCAGATCACAGGAAGGAGATGTCTTCTAAAGGTACTACCTGCTCCCAAAGGGAAGCAGGCACTGTCTCCAAAGAGCTTTGTTAAGGTGCAGAGGTGAATGAAGTCAGCTATTTGAAGACTGATTTTTCATGTCTTATCCTCTGGAGCAGGGTAGCCAGCAATGGGTAGATGAGTCTGTTATTTTTCTTAGAGCCACAGTACCAGACAAGGTAGCAGAACACTCTCGTTGGCAAGGAAGGGATTGTGCTTCTTGGAGATTGTATTTGTTTCCCATGGGCTTGCTTCCTCTCTTCACTGTTTTCTGTGAGCGTCAAATCACACTGGTTCTGATCGCTGCCCTGGTACGTTTGTTCCTTGGAGCTTTTCCCCTCCAACATTGGCATCTAGAGTTCATGAAATAACATGAACTAATGGAACAACATGCTCCGCGAGGCTGCCCTTGGAAAACTTTAGTGAGCCAGTAAATCAGCACAGTTCACTCCACTGGAAAGCATATCCTTTAAAGATGAGGTTTCAGGCAGAGCTCCCAGTGCCCCTGTGTGCTTCAGGAAAACCTGATGAGCGAGTTTATTTCTTTGAGAGACTGAGTGCCTGCTTTCGTTCTGCCTTTGCAGCTGGGAAGAATTCTTCGAAGCCCGTTTATGAAATTCGTGGCACATGCAGCATCCTTCATTATTTTTCTAGGCCTGCTGGTGTTCAATGCTTCCGACAGGTTCGAGGGTATCGCCACACTACCAAATGTCACTGTCACTGATTACCCAAAGCAGATCTTTAGGGTGAAGACTACCCAGTTCACCTGGACAGAGATGCTGATCATGGTGTGGGTACTGGGTAGGTATCCTGCCCCTTCTTCTCTGTGTCACTTGTGTTTGGTCGTCTGATAGCGGGTGCTTGTGCTCCTTCTGGTTCAGCAGGGCTCTAGGAATGTCAGCGTAATGGTTTTCTTTCTGTAGAATGCCCACACATACTGCTCTGCTGTTAGGACAGAGCACTTGCACTGCAGACTCATGGCTCTGGGCAGCCCTCTGTGGCTCTCTCTGACCTTTGTCCTTGCACGTCATGTTAAACTTTGCCACTCCATCAGCCCTTTCAAAACCCAGAGAGCCTTACTCAAGGTGTGTGATCACAGAATCACAGAATGTTAGAGGTTGGGAGGGACCTCGAAAGATCGTCTAAATCCAACCCCGCCGCTGGAGCCGGGTAAGCCTGTGGTACTGTCTCAAGATGTCCTACATGGGGCTCAAACCCACGACCCCAGGAATTCAGAGAGTCCCGTGCTCTACCAACTGAGCCAGCCAGGTGCCCCTTTGATGATGCTGCAGATAGGTGCATTTTGCTCCTCTCGTGCCACCTGGGTTCATGGAATAGGAGCATGCGGGGAGTTTAAATGAAAAAGCTTTGACCAGTCTTGCTGTGTTGATTCTCTTTGTCATTTCTTTTTGCAGGTATGATGTGGTCAGAATGCAAAGAGCTGTGGCTGGAAGGCCCCAGGGAATATATTTTGCAGCTGTGGAATGTGCTGGATTTCGGGATGCTGTCCATTTTCATCGCTGCTTTCACAGCCAGGCTTCTGGCGTTCCTGCAGGCCACAAAAGCACAGCAATACGTGGACAACTACATTGAGGAGAGTGACCTGTCCGAGGTCACACTTCCTCCAGAAGTAGAGTATTTCACTTACGGTGAGTTCGGTTCTTCTGCTGCGCAGATCTCAAAGAGAGAAACCTCTGGGATGCGTTAGCATTTCAAAGCCCTGAGATGGTGTTTGCGCGTGTTTGTGTTCATAGCATTGCCTGACCAGTTCTGCCTCAGTGTTTTTGTGTCTGTGCCGGTTGTTATGACACTAATTTAGCAAATCAGTTTGCTAATCTATTCGAAGCAGACAACAGGCACAAGGGCAGGCTTAGTTCAAGTGTAGCTGTCCATAACTTGGTTGTAGCTGTCTATCCCAGAAGTGAAGTTGACCCTCTTGATTTTAAGCTGTCGCAAGCTCTGTGTTATTCTGCGTGCAGTGCACAGCACTGTGTGGATGTTGTGACCAACTGCATCAAGCAAGGCTGACGTGGGGTTTTGTTTGGTGTGGTTGTTTGATGCAGTCGTTCAGAGAGATCTTTCAGCACTTCCTGCTGAGAGAAGGATGCTGGCCCAGTGAAGATTGCTCAAATGCAGTAAAAGGGCCGAGCAGTTGCTGCCGTGCAGAAACAGAAACTGAAAGTGCACTGCATCTTTTCTTTGCCGCACTCCCAGAGGCTGAAATACAGCTGCTGATGGTGTTTTAGTGTGCGGTTCATGAAGAGCAGGCTTGGCTTCGTTAGTGACACTGCTGGCTGTGCAATCCAGCTGGATTTGTGCCTATGGAGAACAGGCTTTTGGAAACACGGGGCGCTTTGATGTGGAACGCAGCTTAGTGTGGTCATGTGGCGCGTTAATTAATGGAGCAAACGATTTGTGACTCTCCACATAACTGGGCTGTTTCTGTGCAAATTGTGTGTGAAAAAGCCCATGCTCCTCCTTCCGCTGGGGGACCTGGCAGAACTGCTCTGGATTTCAGTGGGAAGCAGCTCGCATCCTGAGCTGGTCAGCCGTGGCAGGAGCTTGGTGCGGACAATAAACAATTCATCAGCCAGGACTTCCCGTCAGTAAGCCACCAAGTCCGACCGGACTTCCGGCCTTCGCACAGTGCGTGTTAGGACAGCAGTTAATACGGCTGTGTGAAGAGGGCCAGCAAGGAATTCTTTAGTATTGCAATGCTAGATTGTGCACAGTGTTGCAACGCAAGCTGCACAAGAGGTCAGTGTGTTTCTTGAAGTGCTTTCTCTGCTCTTTTCACAGAGGTAGTCTGATTTGTAGTCAACATTGGTGGCTTAAAGGAGATGGAGTGGCTGCTAATGGACTCCACAAATGTTTGCCTCAAGTGCAGATGTGTTCGTGGGGAAAAAGCCGATCAAGCTCTCTTGTTCCACATTGTGACAAACGATCAACTCCTTACATTCACCCACCCCTATATTTCTTATCTTCCAGCAAGAGACAAGTGGCTGCCATCGGATCCTCAGATCATATCTGAAGGCCTGTATGCAATTGCTGTTGTGCTCAGCTTTTCTCGGATCGCGTATATCCTGCCTGCCAATGAGAGCTTTGGGCCCCTGCAGATTTCACTCGGGAGGACTGTTAAGGACATCTTCAAGTTCATGGTCCTTTTCATTATGGTGTTTCTTGCCTTTATGATTGGGATGTTCATACTGTACTCCTACTACCTTGGAGCCAAACTAAACCCAGCCTTTACAACGTAAGTTTGAAGTTATGTTGGCGTGAAAAAGCCACACAACTGTCAGGTTTTCGCTAAGGTAGTGAAGTCCGTGAGATCTTCGATGTATATTTGCTGTTCTTTTCTACCATTAAAATAAAGCTGAAAACGTATGAAGTCAGCAGGAGATCAAGTAGCTCAGATCCTTAGAAAGCAGGATGCGGAAGAGCGCTTTGTCCTGCTGTTATCACTGCAGGCTGAAATAATGTCACCTGTGCTCGGTGCTAATCGACAGCCTTGATTGCGGAGACGCAATTGCCAGAGAATATTGCCGAAATCTCTGAATGACGACGTTTCCCAGAGCGACCGCTGGGGCTGGGATCTCTGCCCGAGCTGCGTGAGACTTGATTGGTTCAGCCTGCAAGTCAGCAGTAGGCCTCTAAATGTTTGTGATGTGTCCAGAAGCACAGATATCCTTCTGCAGGTGGCATTTCTATCTCTGAGAGCAGAAAAAGATATCTGGAAACTGCTTTGGGCTCTTCTTGTTTGGGGGAGGTGGGTAATTTCTTGACATAGGGTGATGCTGGAGGTGAGAAGTCCTTAGGACATCCCAAAGCAAGCAGAATTCCACAGGATGGTGCAATTCATTACTTTTCCTTCTCCATGTCTTTCTACAAGAGACATGACTTCTCTCTAAATTGCCGTGTTTTCACACGCTTGATCTCACGACTTTTTCTGTAGACTGAGTTTTGCCCTCCTGCACTCTCGCACTTTATCTCTTCTTTAAATAAGTCATGAAATGCACTTACACTCTTGCTGCAGCATTTGGTCCCAGGTGTGCAGCATGCACACCGACAGAGTGCTGTGAGTGGTCATTGTTGAACAGCGGTGTTACTGGACAGTGCAACCGTTTGTACGTGATTTGCTCGTGAAAGACCCCTTACCGTAAGCACAGCGTGTGTTTGTGTAGTTAGCAGTAACACCTACCTTTTCTCCCCTTACAGAGTGGAAGAAAGTTTCAAGACCTTATTTTGGTCAATATTTGGCTTGTCTGAAGTAACCTCTGTTGTGCTCAAGTACGATCATAAGTTCATAGAGAACATCGGTTACGTTCTGTACGGTATCTACAACGTGACGATGGTGGTCGTTCTGCTCAACATGCTGATTGCTATGATCAACAGCTCATATCAGGAAATTGAGGTGGGCTCTGTTCTCAAGTTGTTCTCATTTGTTACGTTGAAAAAGGGCAAAATAATGAGGAATTATTTCAATGGGAAGAACATCTCAATGTACCGAAGTCCAACGAAGAGCTTTACCTTGGTAGAGGAGATAACAGAAGTACCATGTTTCTAGAACTGACTCTAACACTCTACCAAGCTACAGAACCTTGCAGCACCTGAACAGGTCGTTCATCTTGTGCCTCAGATGTGCATCAAAGGAGATGTCATCCATCCAGGAATCTTGAAATCTAACCTGGTAGTCAAATGTGGACCCCTGAGAAGTAGAGAACAGTTCCTGGGTGTAACGCTTCAGACGTGGTGGCTCGTTCCCAGTTCCCTTGATGCAGGGCACCACAATCTGAGAGATCATCAGGGTGTGGAGTGCAGGGGTTCTGAATGCGGCTGGTAATGAAAATCTGCTTTTAGTGGCGAACTGTGTCGCCGTGCAGGCGCGAGACGCCCACAGCAGCGGCGTGCAGACATGCTCGATGACATCTACGTGCCTCTGTCCATGGAGCAGGAGACAGTGAGAGATGACCGTCAAGCCTCTTGTGACCGAGTCCCGCTCGGCAGTGCTAGCACACTCTGTTTGCAGTATGTGCTTGTTTCCACTGCAGGTGCAGTATGGAGAACAGCACTTGTTTGAATGGCTCACATGCTTCGGCTAGCGTCCACGAGACGTTGCCGAGAAAATACAACAGGGATTTAATGGAAATAGACTCCATGAGTGGTTGTGTTGTTGCAGAAACACCGGGGGTCTCACTGGCGAGTCAGTCACCTTTCAGATCAAACCAGAAAGGGGCCGTTTTTCAAATGAGTTTCGTTTTGAGGAAGTTTTTCAATTCATCCAAACAAAGCACCTACCTGTTTTTGTATCTTAACACAGGATGACAGCGATGTAGAGTGGAAGTTTGCTCGTTCTAAGCTCTGGCTGTCGTATTTTGATGATGGAAAAACGTTACCTCCACCGTTCAGTCTCGTACCGAGCCCCAAGTCTTTTTTCTATTTCATCATGAGGCTCATTAACTTTTCCAAGTGCCGGAGGAGACGGCTACAGAAGGACGTTGAGATGGGAATGGGCAATTCCAAATCTAGGGTAGGTGCTGACACGTGCACATTGCAGCAGAGAATCGTGTGTCCATTCCAAGAGTCTGCTTTGCGTTACGTTCCAGGGTAGGATCTGTGCTCGCAGTGGCAGCAGGGTGATTAGTCCAGCTATAGTTGCTACCTATAGGTCTGTATTCCCGACCGCCTGGAGGTACTCCACGCAACCAAACAAGTAGCCATTGGTTTTCTTTGGGCAGCACGTTCCAGTGACTAGAAGAAACACGATTAAAGCAAAAATAACTATCTTCAAAGATGCAGATAATCCCACAGGAATGAGCAAAATGTTGAATAAAGATGCTTTCAGCCTCCATTAGAAAGGTTCAAGGTGAAAAAAGGGAAGATAAGAAAACTTTTCACTAGGATACCAAAAAGATAAAGGATGGTCGGTATGACCCTTCCTGCTGTCAGAAGGTACATTCTCAACAGGCTACAACAGGAAAGGGGAGGGGCTGGTGATTCTAATCTTAAGCAGGAGGTTCTAAAGACATTCTAAATTGGGGTATCTAAGTGTTCTCTACAAGTGCTAGTATGAAGGCAGTGTCACAACACCCTTGTGAGGATTCAGTTAACGATTCCCCTTGTTTCGCTGGTGGCAAACCAAGGCACAGATGGCTTAAAGAGGATCCAGTGGATGAAACAGGATGTGCTTTGTTGTGTGTGAGGCTCAAGGCCCTTTGTAGTGCCAGGACTGAAAGCAGGACCTTAAATATTGTTTATTGCTTTTACTGGAAGTGGTTAGAAATGCATCAGAATCTGTTCTGAAAGGTCTCTTTGGAGCCTGGGACTTCTGAGCTGAAGGTGATGCTGAATCTACAGACAAGAACAGATTTTCTCCAGTTCTCTGCAGGCAGTGGAAGTAGATGGGTGGTTGTTTTTATGGACCTGTAAATCAGTTGAGCTAGAAGCACCTCTGCGACACCAGCTGCTCATCTTTTGCCATCTAGTGCTCTGAGTACCTGAACTGATTAGTTCTATCCAGTCACTGCGTAGAAGATGTGTTTAAAAAACATAACAAACAGACCTCGATGCCCTGAGATACCCTTCTGTAACAAAACACTCAGTGCTTACACTGAGTACTCCCACACTTTGAGTGTCAGTCACTGAAGAACTAAAATCCTCTCTGAGTCGCTGTGGAGACAGGCCAGGAGGAGTTAATTTTCTTGAACTATAAAAACTGCTGTACAAAGATAAATAGAAAGCACCACATATACTACACAGAGTCAGACCAACAGTAGTTTGTTCCCTGACCCTGCCAGAGAAATCAGCTATCGCTGGTTTTTTTGCCACGAGAGGTTTCACAAGAGGATTCTTGAGGTCCCTTCTACCTTAGTGTTCTGTGACTCAGTGGCCTCTGTCTGGCCACAGAGGTCAGGAGGTTGAACCTTCTTCTGTGGTTATACGTGTTTACTTGCCCCTCACCAGTGCATCTGAGAGAAGAGTTAGGTCCCTGGTTTGGTAGTTTAGAATGAACCAGCAGACCAACAAGAAATCAATCCATCTCACTTTTTCTGAAGCAGTGATTCCGCAGACATCCCCAAGAGGTCTCCAGGAGAGCTGAATTCCAACTGTGAATTCTGGAAAACGTTGTAATTTTGTCTTATTTCTTCCCAGTTAAACCTTTTCACCCAGTCGAACTCCCGAGTGTTTGAGTCGCACAGTTTTAACAGCATCCTGAATCAGCCAACACGCTATCAGGTGAGCACACGTGGGGGTCACTGTTTGGCTAATAGAACCGTGTGCAGGTATTAGCAGGGTTCAGCGTCTCAAGGACATTGTGCCCTCAGCAGATAAAGGACACCTCCGTACTGCTGGAATAAAAGGACAGTTGTTCCAACAAGGAGCAGATCTATTCCAAAGTCATTTAGAGCCTAGATTAGGTGTTTTTGGACATGGTGTCCTGTTGCCCTGTTCCCTACAAAAAGCTGTGATGTTCTGTAAATAAGGGGTAGGAAGATGAGAAACTTCATGAGTCTCAACATGCCACCAAAACAGCCTGTATGATGCGACTGCTTGATCTGGGGCTGTTGGTTCTTTCCCTTTTACAGAGGGAGCTAGCCAGGACAGTGGGAGGTGTGTAGTTGTGTGTGTTCCCCTGACTGTGTGACTCTTTTACGTGGCAGCAAATCATGAAAAGACTGATCAAACGCTATGTTCTGAAAGCACAAGTGGACAAAGAAAACGATGAAGTGAATGAAGGTAAGAAAGCAGATGCGTTTGCAGCGTTCAGAGACCTGTTGGGAGCGGCAGGACGTCTTTCTCTTTTCCATTCAAGCGAAAGCACAAACTCCTGCCGTTGGAGCGAGTATCCTGTAACGGAAAACACGTGGTTGCTTGTTGTGAGCCTGGCCCTGACACTGCTTTTGTTCAAATGGCGTTTTTTGTACTAGAATGAAATTGTAACATGGGTTGACTTCTTCTAATTCAAAGGATGTTGGTAAGGAAGAGGAGAGAGACTCAGAAGCTGTGAGTTTTACTGCCGGCTCTGTCACACTTCAACTGTGTGTTCTTGGTGCATCACTTCGGAACAAACCCCTTTGCCTTTTCTCTCTAATCGCTACTAGCTGCTCAGCAGTGTTGAAGTGATTAATTCATTAACTTCTGTTGAGTGTGTTTTGACTCTTCGATGTTCTGTGTACACATGGAGCATAACATCGATGTTCAGGGGACTCTTAGAATACCTGTGGTGCTATTTAGGGGTGGAGACATGTGTCATGGGAACCAAAGAAGAGGTAAAGAGCCTCCTGCCCTACCCCTGCACTTCCTCTCATGCACATTTTGGGATAGTAGTCAGAAATGTGTGTCACAAGGGATGTGACTTTACGGTGTTAAACTTTGCTAACAAGGGTTTTTTTAATCATTAATACAGGTGAACTGAAGGAAATCAAACAGGATATCTCCAGTCTTCGCTATGAACTTTTGGAGGACAAGTCCCAAGCCACAGAAGAATTAGCAATTTTAATACATAAACTCAGTGAGAAACTAAATCCCAATATGTTGAGATGTGAGTGACTCAGCAAAGGAACCCCTGGCTTCGAATACAGCACAACTATTTATTGGCAATAATATTTCAGTATCTTATACTTGAAAAATGTATGGTAGGTTTTTAGCACTAAATAACTTCATGTACAGCTTCTCTGGAGTTTAGTCTTAGGACATTTTATTAACTCACCGTTTGGAGACATCGCTCTTTTAATTTGTCTAAAAGCAAGAACTACCATAATTTTTCCTTTGTGTTTGTGCATTAAAATGGTATCATGGTATAAACTGGTGATGTGTTCACAGGTATGTAAGTGCCCACTGAGAACCCTGGGCAAGAACAATAGTGTCAGACACAGCGTAGTTCTCTGTCCCTTGCAGCAGCTGGGTACAAACAGGATGTTTCCTAACACCGTGAATGGACTGGAGGTCAGTGGAGGATTGCTTGAGATCTTTGCTCCTTGCTGCTGATGTTGAGCCAAAAACACGGTGCAGTGACGAGGAATTACTGGGAATTGCGTAGTTGTGAATGTGACCGCTGTAGCACCGTGCCAGGGCTGTGCAAATACACGGACTCCCAACTACCAGCGCGTAATTCAGAGTCAAGAGAAAGAGCTATCGCTGTGTTTTTTAAACTCGAGTGTTGGGAGGCTGCGTGAGCCCGTGCCCAACCTCCTGGTGGGTAGGAACCATTTGTTTGCAAAACCCGGGCTCTGCGCAGAGCTGGCGTTTGGTCACGCCGCTGCCCTGAGCGCCCGCGATGCTTCCTTCTTAAATAAACCGCTCCTGCCCTACGGGCAGCGCTGCGCCGCGGGGTCAGCACCGCCCGCCGGCACCCGGAGCGAGCGCGGCGGCCGCAGGGCTGCTCCCGGGCCCCGCCGACCCGTGGGGGCGCTCGCGTTGCTGCAGCCCCGCCCCTGCCTGGGCTCCAGCCAATGGGGAGGGGCCGGGGCGGGGCGGGCCGCTGGCTGCGGTTGCCGCGGTAACGGGAGCGGCCGCGGCCTCACTTTGCTCCGGCCCGGTTCCGCCGCCGCCGCGACCATGGAGCTCGGCCTGGCTCGTGTGGATTACGTGCAGGTAACATCCGGGGAGCGACCCGAGAGAGGCCTGAGCGGGGGATCCCGGCCGGGCCGCGGGCCCGGCTACAACTGCGTGTTCCCACAGGTCGGGGTGACGGCGCAGAAGACCATGCGGCTCCTGCCCGCCTCGGGGCGAAAGGCCACGCAGAAGGTAGAGGCGCAGGGCCCGGGGTCGTCACGGGTGAAAGCCTCTGCAGCGAGTGCTTGGGGCTTTGTGGAAGGAGAAAAGGGAGGAGAAGGAGGTCTGACTTGGCCTCTTTCACAAGCGAGGAGGTTCCAGAACTGAAGGCGTTGCCGAAAGCAGAAGGGGATTCCTCATCTTTCGCTCTGTTCTGCCGACTCGTAACGTGGAACAGCAGCAGCCTCTCCTCAGAGGGAGATGGGATTGTTCAACCTCGAGAAGGCCCCAGGAAGGCCTTCCACTAATTAAAAGGGCCCTGCGAAACCCCAGAGAGGGGCTTTGCATGTAGAGATGGGACTTAGGGTGGCAGCTTTGCACGGAGAGAGGGTGCGTTTGGCTTGGAGATAATCGGTTCTTCACTGTGAGGGCAATGAGATGCTGGCTGTGGCTGCTCCATCCTTGAAAGTGTTCGAGGCCAGGCTGGATGGGGCTCTGGGCAACGTGGAAGGTTTCCCTGCCCATGGTGTTGGAACTTGATCAATATAAAAGCACACGTGTCCCTAAGTATAGACATTTCTGGAGTGTCCCACCTGGGTGAGGGTTACCAGCAGCAGAAACACAATTGTGAGTGCTGACGCTTAAGCTGTTGCCTGTCTTGTCGATAGCAGTTTACTCACCTTTTCTGCATAGCAGTCTGTAAATAAAGTGCTGCCAAATGTAAAATACGTGGATATGCGACTAACGTGGGAAAAGCACTGCTTGGAAATGCTTCTGCCAGTGAAAAATCACAACGTATCGTATTTCCGAAGGTGGCCGTTGGCAATCAGGAGGGGGTCGTTACGTGTTTTGGCATAAAAAAAGGGGAAGCCGTGGTAAGTGGAAATGTTCCGTTTAAGAGACTTTTTAAAAAGTATTCTTCCAAATAAGCATTGGAGGTCTGCTTTTATCGGTGTGGGGGGAACTTGGGAGTCATCTCCTCTCGTTCTGCAGTTCGGCTGGGCTCAAGCCTGTACTCACACGGCCTTGATTTGCTCACACACTTCAGGCGAGTTTTGACAGATGGGTTGATTTTCTGAGCCTGGCTTTAAGCCCAGCTGAGTGAAAATTCACCAGGCATTTTACTGTTTTCCTCTTGAGGAAGTTCCTAGCTCACAAGGACTCTAGAGCAGTGTGAGGAGAAGGTTCTCTTGTTTCTGCTTTGCAGCTGTTTAATTTACTGATATGTGAGATTCTCGCTTGTTTGTGGTTCTGAGGATAATCACGAGGATTGCTTTTGCCCGCAGACAGTCCATACTGTGGTAGTTGTGCCAGAATTGGTAAAGCGCGTTCGTCACCTTTCACCTTGCAAGATCACCACAGATGCGGTCTTGTGATGGCGAGCATTGCTTATCTGTTCACAGACAGTGTTCAAGACTCTGCCAGGCCAAAAGATAGCAAGGCTGGACCTGGGGGGAGCTCTTAATACACCTCAGGAGAAGATCTTTGTGGCTGCAGGATCAGAAGTTAGAGGCTTCACAAAAAGAGGGAAGCAGTTCCTTGCATTTGAAACGAACCTCACCGAGAACATCAAGGCTATGTGCGTATGACATTTTCTGTTGCTGTCGTAGCTGGAGCAGACCGTTAGTTCTTGGCTTTATGGAGTGCTTTTTCCCTGCGGGAAGACTTAGTGCCAGTGCAACTTCAGCTCAGGCCGTGAAGGAACTTACAAAAGGGCAGTGAAGTTTAGAGGAGCTCGGGAGGGGACTCAAGGCACTCCCAGCAGCACAAAGGCAGCTTGGCACAGCTGGGGTTGTAGCTGTGGTGTATCGCAGCCATCTCCCTTTCCTGGCGCAGAACAGGAGCTCGGTTTTTATTTTGCGGCTTAGCTCGTGTTGTCGGGTGCTGCCACATCTAAACCAGACTGAGACAAATTTGTGTTGTCAAAATCTAATGCAATGTCTATTAAAATATTCTCAGGATTTTATGTTAAGACAGAAGAGGAGGTTTGGGAGCTACAGGAGTCGAAAGCCCTGCGCTTTTAGCATCCTTAAGAAACATTTTTCTTCACTGGAACGCTCTGTAGGGCCCAGCAGTGCCCGAGTGTGCAGGTGGTAGTGCACGGATACAGCGGGCTTAGCAGGCTGTCAGGGCAGCTGTGCTGGGCACTGCTACAGGAAGTGTTTTCTCGTTCCCAGGCACATTTCGGGAGCAGATCTCTTCCTCTGTGCGAGCTACATCTATAACCATTACTGCGACTGCAAGGACCAGCACTACTATCTATCAGGGGATAAAATCAACGATGTTCTCTGCCTCCCTGTAGATAAAGTGAACCGCATCACACCGGTACTTGCGTGTCAGGACAGAGTCCTCAGGGTTTTACAGGTTAAAATACTTCTTTGTTTGTGTATTGATGCCATAGGATTGGGCTAATTCTTGGGGGTGTCAGCGTGGCTTGAACGGTCGTGAGGGCAAGCAGAGCGTGCCTTACGTGGCAGAGGCGCAATCTGTCACGCGGACGCGTGTGTGTTTCCTGAAGGAAAGTCGTAACAATTTGCTTGCAAAATGAGGGTTAATAAGCCCCCTGCAAATTGGCTGTGGGATTCATCGGGGAAAGTAGACGATGAAGTGCTCGCGTAAGAGAGTTAAACATGCCGGTCTCTATCCCTTTGGAAGGTCTTGCTCCCAGAAGCTGCCATTGCAACGAGTCTGAGTGATAGCAAGTGGTTTCAAACGTTTCTGGGCCAGACAAGTGCATGGATTATTTTAAATAAGAACACGTTTCAGGAGCCCTGTGTTCTGCTTGTATAAATGTTTTGCTGCTCTGGCTTAGAAGAGGTTCTCGCCTAGGTTCTGGGAGTTTCTTTAAGAGAAGCATGTCCCTTCCGGTTACTCAGAATAGTTTTGTCCTGTGATTTGCTTTGCAGCTGGTGTTTTGGGTTCGGGAGGCTGTTTTTCTTTCGGCTGGTGTGACTTTGGGGTGTTTCTAAAACTCATTCAAGGCAGTTCTCTTTGTCTTTAGGGCTCTGATTTACTGTATGAAGTGGAAGTTCCTGGACCACCCACTGTTCTCGCGCTGAGCGATGGGAATGGGGGTAAGGAGATTTGTCGCACACACACAACTAAATGTGACACTGCTGGATTGTGAAGGTTCTGTTGCTGCTGCATTGCGTTTTAGTCTGCCAAAATGCAGCAGAAGGCTGCGCAAAGCAATTTCTTGGGCACAAATGAACACACACACACACACACGTGTGGATCTTTCTAAACTATATTTGCTTTTAATTAAAAGCAGTGAGGCACGAGCTGCTCTCATGGTGTCTGTGCAAAATGCACTCTCGAGGGCTTTCTCACACTTTGGCATCTGAGTTTTTCTCTGAGACACTGATTTCCATAGCTAGAAGTGCTAGTGGCATCTGTCTGCAGGTGGATGAAAATCTTGAGTAGGTCTCACATAAACTAAGACTCTGGAAGGACCAGGCTTAAAATAGTTTGGTGGTCCTTGCTAATCTGCTCTGACCCAGAGAAATCGCTTTAGCGTGTTAATCTGGAGCTAAACATGGTTACAAGGAGATGCTGTGACAGCACCATCCAGAGCTGGCTTGGAAAAGTAGTACTCCACTTGCTGAAGTCCCAGCACAACATGCGCTGTTGAGGTGGGTTGGGAATCAATCTGTTTCTCTTCTGTAAAGGCAACTGAACGTTTCGAGTCATGGAGTAGGAATGGTTTTAAGCAGAACTCCGGTGCAGGGGGGAGTTACTACAGAGAAGAGTGATAACCATGAGGAAGTTATCCCAACAGGCGCCATGTCTATGGGCTTGTTCTTAAAGCCTGGCAGTTGTGGTGCTATGCAGTGCAGATTTTGGGCCTTAGAGTGTAACTGCACAACACTTCCACATCTTTTCAGTTGCTGCCCTTGTTTCTATCGATTCTAAATTCCCTTTGTGTGCTTAGGTGATTCTGGAGAAGAAGTTGTGTATGGAACGTCTGATGGCAATCTGGGTCTTGTCCAGGTGACTGGTTCCAAGCCTGTACCCAAGTGGGAAATTGCAAACGAGAAGAAGAGAGGAGGTATCCGTCTCAGTCTCTCACTCTTCAGCTTTTCAGTGTAGCTGACGCTTTATTAGGAGGGTCATCATCAGGCAACGTCGTCCGTAGGCGCTTTGGGTGCGAGTTGTGACTCCTGTCAGTGTGTGGTATCCGTAGGAGTAACCGCTTCTGTGCTCTTCTGATGTTCCTAGAAGTAACTCTAATCAGTTTGTCTGGCTTTGCCTTTGCTGTCAATAGGATTTCCTGTACTTTAGTCTACTTTGGTTTTTACAGTGCTTTTCAAGTGGGATTCACAAAACAGCGTTGATTCGTAGGTGATGACTCGAGGTGACTGCTTCTAAGTGCAAATACACCTGCCAACTGGTTGTCTCAAAGTCCCTTCAGAGGGAAGGGAGCGTCTTCTCTGCAAGACATTTTTTCTTCCTTTTTTTTTTGAAAAGAGTCTGTGTCTGGAGATGGAGTGAAGCTTTCGTTGCAGTTCCACAGTGAGGCTGGCGTCATCGGAGCACAGCACTTCCCCGTGCTATTGCTCAGAAACAGGAGAGATGTTTTTTAAATGATCTCGTAAAAGCTGTTGCTTCTCTCTTAAACTGCTTCCTGCTTTGTCCTGGCTCTTCAAGTTTTGTGTGAATTCTTGTCCAGACTCTCACTGCTTTTCACCTTCTCGCAGAGCCAAGCTCTCTGTCCTGACCAGACATGATTTCTTCTCGTAGGCTGGTTCCACGTTAACTCGGGGTGGTTACACCTATGGGTTGGGCACAAGTCAGAACCCTCTCATCACCTTGCCCAGGATTCACAGTGGTCCGTTTGCCAGTAGCTTGGAGCTGTTTGTAGGAAATAGGGAGAGCTGCCGGCTTCAGCTGGCACAGTTACAGTTACAGGAGAAGGGACCGACGAGGAAATGTTTGACAAGGGGGTGTTAAGCCCCTCAAAGGTAATCTGTCTGAACATCACAAGGGCGCTCTGGTCAGTGCTTCTCACCAAAGGAAATGCAGCGGTTTGGCTGTGGAACCATTTACTGTAGAACCCGTTGTGCGATGCTGAAGTTCAGGCAGAGAGCAGAGGCTCCACCACCTAGTGGGCTCCCTTGGAAGGAGCCGACCAAGGATCTCTTTCTCTGTAAATCCACACAGGACTCCTGTCTGCTGAACGTGGTCTGTGTGTGATCCTCTCCTAAATGAACAAAGATGAAGCAACTGGTTTTGTTTCCTGTCCTGTCAGGTATCTTGTGCATCGATAGCTTTGACATCCGGGGCGATGGAGTTAAAGAACTGCTCGTTGGACGAGACGATGGGACGCTGGAAATCTACAGCTTTGAGAGTGCGGACAGTCCTGTCCTTCATTATGATCACGTAAGCTCACAGTTGTCGTGCTCTTGGTTGGTAGAAAAATGAATTCGAGTGCTTAAGAGCTCGAAGCGTTCACAAGATCATTGCTGTTTAAGCACATGGTCTGGATTTTCTTGGATGGGCTCTGCAGGGTTGACAATCTGAACCTCAAAGCAATCTCCTAATACCGAAGAGCCAGAAAGTGGAACAGCCCTGCTTTGAGCAAAAACCAACAGCGAGTGGAGGCGTTCTCTCTCCAACTATTGGAGGTTCTCCAGAGTGAAACCTAATACAGAGCTTCTCTTGCAGAGGGAAAACCACCTCATGGTGTGTGTAGTGTGTGTTTTTCATGTCAAGTAATAACTGTCAGCAATCAGGACTTCACTGAGCATAATTACCTCGCTAATTGGTCTGTAGTGATTATTCCAGCCTTCAGACAGATTGGCAAGTCCTGCTGCAGTGTTTTGTTCTGAGCTGTTCTCTGCTGCCTTTGGTAGGCAGGGTAGAATCGGGATGCGTTTGCTGAAATACCCCAGTTTGTCTGTGACAGTCGTCAGCCAGCTCACTCTTCTGTAGGACTAGGCATTGTGCGCCTCCGTAGGTATGTTGTGACATGCAGGTGGTGGGAGGACTGCAACCTTTAAAAGCCCCAGGAACACCCCAGGCTTCTACAGCAAGTGCAGTGATACTTGCCTCTGCTTGAACGTGTCTGTTTGAAGGCTTTACCAGAGAGCATCGCGTCGATCCAGGGCGGCTGCGTCGGAAAAGAGGGCTATGATGAAGTTCTAGCGTGCACGTACTCCGGTGAGCCTCATCTCACTTGCTCAATAAATGTCTCGCGTGCTGATGTGATAACAAAGGAGCAGGTGGCGTCGGTAGTGCAGCTCACAGCTCTGAGAGTTTCTGTTCTGCTGGGGACCCAGGACAGGGTGTCACTGAAAATGCCCCTTCTGGTAGTCACGTTTCCCAAAAGTCCCTCCTGCACCTAAACCATGTCTTTACGTTTTAGGGTATCTGCGATGTGTTTTCACTGGGCAACCCAGCAGCTGGTTATTCTCTGCTGCGGGCTGCTGCCTGGCTGGGAAGAAGTCGTGTTGGGTACAAACAAATTATGAGTGTGTAGTATTAACACTACTGATGCACAGAGATGTTTGCTTGTATGTTTGCCTGTCTTCTACAGCATGTCCTTGCTTTTCAGCTTCGTAGGGCTTTAAATGGGGTTGGTTTTGCTTTTACTAGAACGAGCCCCGTCTTGTGGGGCGTCTCAGCCTCCGGAATCCTCTGTAGGGTTCTAGGTGTTGGCCTGACTGCCTTGCTGTGACATGCTGCCTGTGTTAACTGGTGGGAGCCAAAGTGCTGAGGGCTCTCTTCAGTGCTGAAAACTGGCCTCCCAAGAGCTCTCCTGTTGTGAAGCCGTGTGTTTTGCTGTGAAGGTACAATTCTCAGTAGGTCAGGGAGAGGTAACAAAAGGTTGTAAAGTGCCTATTTTAAATAGTCTTTGAATGATTGAAAGGCCGGAGTTAGGTGGTCTCCAAGGCCCCTTCCAGCTGCAGCCGTTCTGTGCTTCTGTGAAGTGACCCTCTTACCTCCCCTCGTATGAATTGCTGTGGTACAACAACAGGCTGCAGCAATGCTGTGTCCAAAGTCCTTTGTGGCTTCCTCTAAGGGGAAGGTTGTACGGGCCAGGGAATCCCAGAAGAAGGAAGAGAGGGACAGCTCACACTCTCTTGAAGGTTAACAAAGGTGGAGTGCGCAGTGGGCTGCGGTTGGTGGGTTTGGGCAGATTGGGAAGAGCTCCATTTGAAGCCTGGTAGGGTAGGGAGCACTTTGGTGGGGTTTTTTTCAAGCTCATGCCTCACTGTGGGGTTTTCCTGCTACTTGAAGTAGGCAGCTAAGGAATGTGAAAGCCTGGACGTGTCAGCTTCACGGGGCATTTTGCAGTAACATCATCCTGCTGTTCACAGGCGTTAGGTGCGTGAAGCTACGAACACCTGCTCAGGTCCCCCTGTCATGCCCGAGGTGTCAGGACAGTAATCGATTGGCAGTTTGCTTTGAGCAGTAAATGAAATGAGCCAGACAAAACCGTTGTGCTCGGTCAGCATTCGGTCTCACGAGCACACGGAGCAACGGGCGGCTCGCTGTCGACACATTGCACAGCTTCTGTTTGGGTTGGTTGTCAGCTGCACAGCTGCCAATTACTCCAAGTTTTTTCAGAGAGCAGAGGTGGGGGAGAAATGAAGCGCTCGTTCAAAACTGCTGCCCAGGGCTTTATCGCTCCAAACACTTAATGGAAAAGGACAAGTCATGTTTTCCAGCCTGCAGGAGTGAAACCCGCAAAAACTCACGCCGAGTGTCTAGATTAACCCGCCAAAGAGAGGACTGAATTGAGTTCTTTAGGCTTTCTCTGTCCAGTAGCTGGAACATCAAAAACACTGAGTGCAGACTTTTCTTTACAGCCATGAGGAAAATAAACTTCATGTGTTGGTTTAGGCTGGCTGACAGGACTGACCACAGAGCCTGTCCATAGAGAAGGTGGATCAGGTGAAGAACTAAAATTAAGCCAAGAAATGCAGAGCAAGATTTCGTCCTTAAGGTAATTGCACTAGAAGGGTATCTAAAGGCAGAACTGAAACGTTAACACGTCAGCTTTCCTTCCTCTCTTGCTGCATTTTCTGTGTCATTAGTGCTTCTAGAAGCAGAATCGAGCCTTTTCAAAGTAGAAACTCCTAGCAGCCTCATTTCGCAGTCTCCTTCTCTCTTGCCTTCATGTGGTTGTGTCTTAGTGCCTTCTTCCTCGCTGTCAGGCAGGTGACGTTCCCTTCTCCCCTGCCTTTTCCTGTGGTGCGCTTTGTTTTCTGCCTCTGCTGCCTGTGTGGAGAGGCAGCTGTCAGTCGCTCTGGGTTGGAGAATTGTGGGCACGGGGAAGACGCGATCTCTTTGCGAGACCGGTCTGCAGGTTTTGGGGTGCAGGATGCTGTATGCGGTTTTCCTTTGTAGGAATGAGTTGGAACACTTGCAGATGAAAGTCCTTCAGGAGCGCGAGAGACACCAGCTGTCCTCTCAGTGCAGTGCTGCTGTTTCGTCAGTACCCGCGTTCAGTGTGAACGAGAAGTTTACGTTAAATAAGGACGATGCCAGCTACAGCCTCATCCTGGAGGTGCAGACGTCAATAGACAATGTCCTGGTCCAGGTGAGTCCTTGGCAATGTAATACAACATTCCAGGCAGTTGTGCTGTCTCGAGCATGTGTGTGTCAGAGTTGCAGCGAGGGAGCTGAGGTGCATGGCCTTGAGAAGTTGAAGTGGCTGCTGCAATCACTTGCGAGGGAACAAACGCACCCTCCGTTGAGCAGAGCAGCAGTACGCTGCCGCAGCCGCCCGAAGCACCCGCCGCACTGGGAGCGTTTGTGTTCGCGTTGCCATGCTCCCCCTTCGTCTCAGCAGCGCTCGACTCCGTAGGTCTAGAACGAGCTTCCGATTTCAGTCCCGTCCGCAGCGGAAGCTCAGTTTTCGGCGGGAACGGCCCCCCGTGCCTTTCAGCGCGCGACAGGTGGCAGATATTCCTGCGAAGAAGAGCTGCCTCGGGTCCCCACTCCTCCTGCCTCAGCTGGGACTGACGTTGCCTCGGGTAGTCAGGAAGAGGCGCGGTGCTGAATTGCCTTCCTTCGGGATGATGAGTGTGACGAGGAGGAGTTTGTGGGGTGAATTTGCTGCTGCAAGACAGGGAGAACTCCCATAGGGTTTTGTTTTTCAGTGTTTCATGAAAATCTCCTTTATGTTAAGAGCTGCAGCTAATGCACAGCTCTTCTGTAACTGCTGGTGTCAGAGCTGACTGGGGGATAAGGAGATCATTTCACCCAGCCCTGAACTTACTGTGGCACTTAGAATTTAGGTTTCTTTAAAGAAAGAGACCTGAAGCAGTGGCTGCCGTTCCTCTGCTCCGAGCAGGCTGTGAAGCTGGTTCTGAAATACTCTACAGGAAATACGGTGTGTACCAGATCCAGCAGCAGCTCCTTCTGAAACCCTTTAAACACGTGTAGGTTGAGTTTTAGTTTGAGGTAAGAAGCGTGGCAGTAAGGAAAAGGGTTGTTGTTAATAGTCACGTCATGGTCCCCACTTCTGACACAGGGAAACACTGCAGTCATGAGCACGTGTCCTGCCTGTGTGTGAAGTGTGTGTCCTGTCGCGTCTGAAGGGCAGGTACGTGCACTGACCTTGCTGTAAGCCAGGCAGGCCAGAGGGCAGGACTCCGACGAGCAGAAAAGGCCATCGTGTTTCCCCGGGGTGAAGCAGTAAGCTGTGTGTCTGTTTGGTTTTTACCTATGCATGAGACGATTGCTGCCTCTCCTTTATTTAAACGCTTGGTTAGAGCATAAAAGCCCTGCAAGCTGCTCAGGAGCTTAAGCTCTTCGTTTTTATCTTCCTCGTGTTTTGCAGAGTGATGTCCCAATAGACTTGCTGGACGTGGATAAAAATTCTGCAGTTGTGAGCTTTAGCAGCTGTGACTCTGAGGTCAGTGAAGCAAAAGAGGGGATATTTATCGAGATGATGATACAGTGACACCTCTTAATACTGTGTTTTGAAAACAGTGCTTGGGTTCAGATGTTTGGGGTTTTGAAGGCACGGAGCTCCACTGCTCGTTTGGTCATTGTGGAGGGCTCAGCTGCACTAGAGATGCTGCAGTAGGAGGAGTTAGTGGCAGGTCCTGGCATAAGGCAAAGCTAAACATGGGCAGAAGGCTCCCGGAGCAATGGCCCTTGTGCCTCCTGCCTGACCAGAGTCCATCCTCTCTGGGTTGGCCAATAGCACGTATGTCTACTTCATGGCAGTTTGGCTGAAGAACCTTGGGTTTCTGACTCAGTGCATCTCTTCAAAATCACTTTTGAACATGGAAACTCTGCTCTGTGGGGAGTCCTGTGTTGAACCGCGCTTTTAAATGCAGTAATTGCAAACTTGAGTCCTTACGGGGTCACTGATGGCGCTGAGGGCCAGGGGGAGATCCAGAGGCTGCCTCAGCGCTGCGAGACAAGTGACAGAAAAGAAGCTGCAGTGGAGTCACAGGCCTTCCAGCAGAAATCAGCCATCGTTCAGCCTCTGTGTGTGTGTGTGTGTGTGTGTGTGTGTGTGTGTGTGTTCTTACTGATCTGACCGTAGTTTGTGGGTGTCAGACTGACAGCGCCCCGTCGGAGCGGGGCAGGCTGGCAGATGGAAACCATGCACGCTGTGCTTAGGCGGGTGTGAGAGAGGGTAGAACGCTTTCACTTGTGATTGTACCGTCGTGAGAATCAGCTGGAGTAGGCAAGGGACCCAGGTGCTGCTCTTCTGTGTTTTGCTTTTTTGAGGTGGCTGCAGGTCAGCAGGTACTGTTCAGCCAGGCCGGGGGAGCCTTTGGGAGTCCCCTCTTCTCCTCTGGCTCATTGTTCTGTGTTTCTGCTGTTCACAGCCAGATAGCAACTTCCTTCTCGCGACTTACCGATGCCAAGCGAACACCACGAGACTCGAACTGAAGGTAGAGCGCTCCCGTGCCTTTTCCCTAATGAACTGCGAATGGTTGTAGGGGTGTCTGCCCGGGAGCGCAGGGGTCTCGGCCCGCTCAGCCCGAGCAGACCGTCAGGCCGGTCTCTACTGCTGGTTGTTTCCGGACAGCCTTCCGGCGTGAGTTCCGCTGGAATTGTCAGTCGGGTCTCCAGTATGATGTGTCACTGCAGTGTCCCTGAGGGGAAGGTGGTGGGGAAAGAGCAGCTTGTGAGAAGCCTTGATTCTGGAGACGGTGCGCGGAAGTCAAAGAGGGGGGTGTGGGAAGGAAGGTCTGGCACTGCCGGCCGCTGGTGATTTGGAACGAGCTGCACTGGGAGGTAACCAGCGAACGGAGGCCGGGCTTCTGCTTTGAAGAGGAAGCAGGTCTGGCTATTCCGTGCTGGTTGCACCGGAGTCGGGTGGGTGTTTGGGGGTTTGTTTTCAACAGTCCAACATCTTGTGGCTCCCACTGCGGGAGGGAATGATGAGAGTCACGACTAGGAAAGTGCTCGCCATGTGCACAGGCTTCAGGTTTGCTCTCCGTGCAGTGGCCCAACGCGCAGCGCAGTCCCCTTCTGAAGAAGTGTCGCCTGTGTGTCGTGCAGGTCTGAGCAGGTCGTTTGTCTCCCCGTGTCTCAGTTGTCTGCACTTAGGGTCTGTTGGGTTGTGCGTCCTGCTTGCTGGCCATTCCGAGGCCTGACCTTACGTTTCCGCAGAGAGCTCAGGAAGAGCTTTGATCGTGACACAGAGCCCAGCACGGGCTCCTTTAAATTCCTAACTTTTTTGCTGAAAACTACATTGAATCTGTTGTATTTTTTCCCTAATTAAATGAAAAAGGCAGCGGGGCCACGGCAAGATTAGAAGCAAGTTGCAGACTTTGCATTTTACCTGGTCAGAAAGTAAGTCACCAGGTTGGATTAGCAGTTCCTTCATCTGTGTCACTGGGTACCACTTAACCTGGGCCTAGAGCAGTCTGGCTTTGCTCTGGGTACCTCTCAAGTCACTGTCGTGCTCTGACCGTTCACGAGGTTCTACAGCCTGTCCAGCGTATTCGGGTACCCTCCGATTTTCCTGGTGATCGAAAACACAGAATCGCAGGCCATTAGGGGTTGGAAGGGACTTGCAAAGCTCATCTAGGCCAAGCCCCCTGCCAGAGCAGGATCCCCTAGGGCAGGTCACACAGGAACATGTCCAGGCGGGTTTTGAATGTCTCCAGAGAAGGAGATTCCCATCTTTACCCTTGTCTTCTTGTGCGTGCATTCTGCTTTTGCTTCCGCAGGTTCAGTCGATCGAAGGACAGTACGGGACGCTTCAAGCCTACGTAACGCCAAGACTCCAACCCAAAACCTGCCAAGTTCGTCAGTATCAAATTAAGCCTCTTTCCCTTCATCAGAGAACTCACTCGATTGACCACGACAGGTACTTGCAGAGGAGGGTCTGCCCCTGATCTCTGCTGGGAACCTGTCCCTTTCTGCCTGTTCTGCTGGGTTTTTCCTCAGCCTCAGGTGCGCTGCTGCCAAGGTGCTGCTGCTGCCAGACACACCTGGAGGAATTGCATCCAGTCCCTTGCTCAGCGTGCAGACCATGCCTCGTTTGGCTGGGAGTGCTGCGGCTGTGGCTTGCAGCGTGGGAGGCTGCCGGGGCTCTCGGTCACGTTGGCTGTGTTGTCAGTTGTCCACCTCTGTCACAAGTTTCAGGTTTAACAACTTGAAATGGGCTGCACTGAGAGCGCTCAGCTGGGTCTGTCCCCAGTCCTGACACGGGCTGCGTTAGTGCCCAGCTGGTTGTGTCCCCAGTCCTGACGCCTGCTGGGAGACAAGGCTGGAGTGCCTGCACGGCGTTTTGTCTCGAGGGCAGAGAAGTAGCCTTGAGCAGCAGCTCAGGACCACGCAGCAACCTCCCTGCCTTTGTGCGGCGTGCTGGTGCAACTAAACCGGTTGTGTTTGTGGTTTGTTTCACGACGTCGCAGACCCATGAACACCCTGACGCTCAAAGGCCAGTTCAGCTTTGCTGAGATTCACTCCTGGGTTGTGTTTTGCTTGCCTGAGGTGCCCGAAAAGACTCCAGCTGGAGAAAGCATCACCTTCTATTTTCAAAACACCTTCCTGGGGACGCAGCTTGAGAGTACTTACAGGTAAAAGGCAGTTACTGAAGGGCAGTGTGAGCTGTGTTGGGGCTCGTGTCTTTCTCATTCTGCTGCTCACCAATCTGTTCTCAGTCCCATCAAAGCTGCCGCTGAAGAGAACAGGAGTCTTTCTTTTAGACATTCCAGGGACGAGCTTTCGCCATTGAGCATGGAATCTGGAACTTGGATAGGTTCCTTGTTGGGGTTGGTCAAAACCTCGCAGGAAAGGCCTGGCAGATGGTCTGAAAAGGACTTTTCCTACCTGAAGGGTTCTGTGCTGGTGCTTTTCACGCGATGGCTTGCCTTTAGCTTGCCTTTAGCCTTGAAAGTCACTGGGGAACGCCCATGTTTTTCTGACTTCCTTTGGTCCTGAGGAGCAGAAATAACCTCAACGGGTTCAGTGCTCCTGCAGGCAAACACATGGAAGCATTGAGTTGGAATCCTTGTTCTGCAGCTCGTGTTACACACATCTGAGGTCCGCTCTGCTCTCAATCAGTTTGTCTTCCTCCAGCACATTGTGTCGTCCACCTGGAAATCCAGCAGCACAGTGAGGGGCACCCCGTCGCTCTGACCGTTACATGCTGCTTTCTTTCACTGGGGCAGTCCTGTGGAGGCCTCTGTTTAAGTTTGTTCATCTCAGGCATTCCTTCCTTCGCAGAAAAGGTGAGGGATGCTTCAGGTCAGACAACATTTCTACGATCTCCATTCTAAAAGATGTGCTTTCCAAAGAGGCCACTAAAAGGAAGATTAACCTCAACATATCCTACGGTAAGAGTTTGTTCTCCGCTTTGTTGCCCTTTACCTCATGAAGGGGACACGGAGGTGCCATTTGCTTACCGGCTTGTCCGGGGTTTGCTTTGCCCCTTGCTAGACGTGAGTGACCAATCGGTGAGGCACACGCTGAGGCTCATCCACCCTAAACTGGAGTATCAGCAGCTGCTGGCCAAGAAGGTTCACTTGATCGATGCTTTGAGAGTAAGTACCTGCACTCCTGCGGAAGGGTTTTTGTGGGGACTGTGCTGTCGCATACCCAGCCAAACGGTGTCACGCTGGTGCCTGTTCTGTGCGTGTTCCCAGGGCTTGTGTTTTGATCACCTCGGGGACAGATTTCAAGGACAATGCCCGTTTGTCCTGCATAGCACCCAGGGTCTCTGACTGAGGTGCTGGGGATGCGCTGGCAGACAGGAGAGGGCAGCCAGCCTTATCATCTCACGTTTTGGTTTTGCCTGCTCTTGTCTTCCCATTCCTGCCTGGGTTTTTCTGGTAACCTTTAGAAGTTCTCTAGATCTGAGCGTGACCACCCAGGCCAGATGGGGCTTGAGCCTACTTTTCAGTCTTTTCCTGGTCAGTCTCCTAGGAGAGTCTTTGGGAGGTGCCAGTTAGGCAGCTTGGCCCAGTTCTGGGCCTTTTCCCAACAACTGGGGTTTTTACCATCAAAACCTTGTGTCATTTGGTGGCTTCTGGCAGCTCGTGTGAGGGGCAAAACAGTCTGACCATCGGCTGCCTTCAGTACTTGAAAATAACTCCTGCTGATGGAGAAGGAGATTTCTGATCTGAATTACGCCCTGCCATCAGAGCCAGACTGAAAGCTGTCCTGCTTTTCAGCTCTCTGGACACTGATCTGCCGTGAATTCTTGTGATTTAAAATGTCTTGAAGGAATTACAGGTTCATGAAGGAAATGTGAACTTCCTGCTACCACAGTACCGCAGCATTTTAGAAGAGGCAGATCAGCTGCTTGAAGAATACAAGAGACAACCTGCACATCTCGAGAGACTTTATGGTTTGTGGATTGATTGAGCCTATTCTTTAAAGAGCACCCTGGGCAGGACTGACTCAGCTACCGAGTCAGCGTCAGCAGATTTGACTCGCTTGATAAGTGGGATAAGTGCTTAGGTAGCTTCAGGACAGGGGCAGGCGCGTAACCAACTCCACAAGTGTTTGGTCACGCAGCTGAGGCTGCATGTGCACGTGGTGATTTGGACACAGAAAGCTGAGGTGCAAACTGAAAACAGCTTCTGTGCTACTGCAGACCTTGAGTGGTCTGTGGAGGTCACTGGGGAACCCGCCAACTGGGTTGGCATCACAAGCACAACGCAGAGTGAAAACACCACAGTGACTGGCACACGTCAGCGTTGTGCAGTGGGACAGTTCCTGTCTTTCTGGACACCGTTACGGATCACGTTCAGGTTCAGGGGGGCGTGAGACTGTGTACGGGGTGAATGGGTGATTCAGGTCTGAGGGGTTAAGTTTTGCAAAACGTCAGGAAAACAAACAGTGCGTGTGGGGGAAGATCAAAAGTCAATTGTTCTTGACAAAGAGCCTTGTCTCTGAGCCCCGGATCCGCTAGAACAGTTGGTACGGGACGGTTTAAAAGCAGAGGTACACCATAAAGGAAACAAGGCAAGTAACGACGCTGGGGCTTTCCCTTCCGCAGGTATGATCACGGATCTCTTCATAGACAAGTTTAAATTTAAAGGCACCAATGTGAAAACTAAAGTTCCCCTTCTTCTGGAGATGCTGGATGGCTGTGATCAAGATGGACTCATAGCTTTCTTCGAGGCTGCAGCCTGACGAGGAAAAAGTGGAGTAACTGCTTTGTTTTCTTTAGTCAAGGCAGTGTAATGTGACGTCTCAGTCTTCTTACTCTTTCGTTGCCCTGTCAGTGTTGAAGTTTTGGTTGTATTTATTATCCTGCTGAGTACAGCAGCCCGCATTAGTTCACGTCAGCTGCTCGGTGATCCGTGTGAAGTATTTCTGTGTCACCGTGTTCTTCACAGAGAAACAACACTTCTGTGTGAAATCCCAGCGCTCTCCTCACAAAGATTTCAGGCGGCGGAGCGGTCTGTTCTCCAGCCGCGATACTGTACAAAGATCTGCCTGTCTGAGTCTTTCGAAGGAATTTGTGCGATGAGCTGTGTGTAACTCTGCTGTTTGCGGTGGCGCTGCCGGGGTGCGAGCATCGTGCCAGGCTTGGCGCAGCTGCTGCGTCCACGGAAGGGCAGAGCTCTCGGGATGTTCAACAGCTGCTTTCTAAGCTGCCTGGCAGCTACCTCTTGCCTAGAGAGCGTCATTAAACTTGTTCTGCCCTCTCCAGAGCCTGTTGTTCATTTAGGAGCTCCACCTTCTCATGCGTTTTCATTTCACAGCGTCACAGAACACGGGGGTATAAGGAACCTCTGGACATGACGGTGCGTGTCCCTCGCCACCAGAGCGGGATCACCTAGAGCAGAGGCGCAGGATCACATCCAGCAGGGTTCGAATGATTCCACGGGAGCCTTCGCCACAACTCTAGGCAGCCCCTGCCAGGGCTCTGCTGCTCTCACAGAACAGAAGTTCTCCTGTCTGCTCAGCTGGAGCTCCTGGGTTCCAACTGGTCCCTGCTGCACCTTCTCCTGGCGCTGGGCACCACAGGGAAGAGCCTGGCCCACACCTCCTGGTGCCCACGCTGTAGACGCTGATCCGCCTCCCCCTCAGCCGCCCTCTCGCAGCTGTGAGGCGCGGATGCAGCAGCTGGGCACCGGCTGCAGCGGGAACCCCGGCCCCTCGCTGCCCGGCGGCAGCCTCGCTCCCTCCCTCCACTGCCCCTCCCTCCACTGCCCCTCCCTCCCGGGCTCGTCCTCAGGCCCCGCCCCGCCGCCAGCGGGCGACGCCCTCTTTGGCCCCAGCCGCCGCCCGTAGGTCATGTGATGCAGCGCGGCGCTCCCATTGGCCGGTTCAATAGTCGCGGGCTACTTGAACGGCGAGAGCGCGGCGCTGCGGCGCGGGACTGTGCGGCCGCGGGCACGAGTCGCTCCCGCCCCCTCCAGCCGCGGCCACCATCGCCTCCATCATGCTGGCGGGGCAGGAGAACCAGGAGAACGTTCCCCCCGGCGGCAAAGCGCCGCCCGCCGCCGGCACCCGCGTGGCACTGGGGCTGCTGCGGGGCGCCCAGCAGCGCGTCGGGGCCCCGCCGCAGGTGAGGAGGGCAGCGTCGGCGGGGAGGGAGGCCATCTTGGGCGGCGGGAGCTGTCAGCAGCGGCGGCAGGGCAGGGCCGGGCCGGGCCGGGTCGGGTCGGGTCGGGTCGGGTCGGGTCTGGTCTGGACGCGCTGACGGGCCGCTCTCCCTGCAGGCGGCGCGGAGCTGCGGCGAGGGCCATGGCGGCGGGGCGGCAGCGGGGCGGCTGCTGGGCGGGCAGCAGCAGCCCTTCACAATCCATGTGGACGAGCCGGACAGGAAGCAGCCACGGCAGCGGCGGGGCAGCCCGGCGGGACAGAAGGACACGGAGGCGACAATGGGGCTGCGGGCGGCGGTGTCCGCCCTCGGGGAGAGGCGGCCTCTGGCCCCCCTGGGCAACGCCATGGAGCTCAGCTTCGGTACGTGGTCCCCGCGGGCCTCCGGTGGGCACCAGCTCTGGGGCTGCAAGGCCCTTCTCCCCGCAGTTACGGGGTTGAGCAGGGCTGTGCCGAGGTGCGGCCCGGGCAGTGGTTTCCAGAACAAACTGGAGGAGGATTGTGGATCCCGAAGCAGTGTGGGCCGCAGACTGGTTTGGATGGGCTCAAAACACCTTTCCGGCTGCTGAAATCCGTTCCAGTCTGCCGTGGTGCTCAGCAGCACTACAGGTCAGATGAGGTGTAAATCCAGCCTCTACAGTTGTGGCCCCGGCTCCTTATAGGTAGTTTTAGCATTAACTACCGGCACCCTGTAACAGAACCCAGGTTATCGATGAGCAGCCATTAAAACCTCACCCTTTGCTACCACTGCAGAGGTACAAGGGAACCTTACTCAGACGGATCCTGAAGCTGAGTAGACTTTTCTCTCTGTAGGGCCGGAGTATCTGATTTCATCAGGGTGTTTTAAGTTGCTGTAGCTCACCCTGCGGCACTCGCATTTACGTAAGGAGGTAATGCAGGGTGCACCGAGCACCACACAAATGCAAGAGCTTTTCACCCCTTACGTGGGAGAAAGGGGAACTGAAAGCTTTCCTGTTGCAGTAATATGTTTGGCTTCCCTGGAGCCTCCTCAACTCCCAGCCTGTTCTAAGCGACGGCCTGTGCTCAAAGCCTGCCCGGGAGGCAGGAAGCCATGCAGTCCTGCAAGGCCACCATGGACATGCTCGAGTTACGTGGTTCCCTGTGCTGCGAGGAGGCAGTCTGACGGAGCTTGTTTTAACACAGTTATTGTGTTCTGCTTAGATTCTCCAAGTATTATGGACATTTCGATAACCTCAGAACCAGAAGAGAAAAAATCAAACGTTAATAACGTGCCAGACTACATCAGCGACATCCACGAGTACCTCAGGGAAATGGAGGTGAGCCATCGTCTCCTCTTTGCGCAGAGCTTATGGGGGAGGAATTTGGGGTTGAGAAGGGCATCTAAACCTTCATTGCTGCTACAGAGAGTGCCCTAAGCCTGCTGCAAACAGCTAAGGGGCCGTGTCCACTACTGTGAGCACAAGAGCATGCTTTGATTGTGCTGCGCGCTGATCAGAAGCTGACAAATACAACTTGCTGACCCTAGACTTAACCGTTGGTTGCCTCTGGTCTGTGCTCAAAGGAGCTTAAGTAGTCTCTTCCTTCCTGGCCCTTAGCCCATACTCAGTGTCACCTGTCATCTACACCCCCAGGTGAAGTGCAAGCCGAAAATGGGTTACATGAAGAAGCAACCTGATATCACCAACAACATGCGGGCTATCCTTGTGGACTGGCTGGTGGAAGTTGGAGAGGAGTACAAATTACAGAACGAAACCCTGCACTTAGCTGTCAATTACATTGACAGGTTTCTTTCTTCAATGTCTGTTTTGCGAGGAAAGCTTCAGCTCGTGGGCACTGCAGCTATGCTGCTGGCATCGTAAGTGAAATTCCTTGACGGAAAGATCCGCTTGCTGGTCCTGCACGGATGGGAATCTTTCTGTTGTCTGTAGCCAGACACAGGAGGGCTTCGCGAGGAGAAAAATGAGGAGCTACCCACCTAAAAGCTCGACGGTCTGTATGAAAGTCCAAAGCTCTCTTTGAGAGTTGCCTTGATGTGAGGGTTTGCTGTTTGCAGCTGCAGCAGCTTCTAAACAGTGTTTGAGAGTACGTGCAAGGCACTCGGAAAGAAAGGGGCTTGCGCACCAACGATCAGGTTATTGTCTTGTGGAATTTCAGTAACTCCGAGTCCCTGGTTGCTCAGTGCTCAAGCATCAGGCTGTTGTGGCTGTGCAAGTTTGACTTGTGACGATTCAAGAGCAGGAGTTAGTGTGCTGCCTTCCATTAGATACAGCTGGTTGTCTGGCTTTCTGGCACTCAGCTGCTTTCCAGTACTCAGCTGCTTGTGCTCTTTCTCCTGGCAGAAAGTTTGAAGAGATCTACCCTCCGGAAGTGGCAGAGTTTGTCTACATCACAGACGACACCTACACCAAGAAGCAGGTTCTAAGGATGGAGCACTTAATTCTGAAGGTTTTGTCGTTTGACTTGGCAGCTCCAACAATCAACCAGTTCCTCACTCAGTACTTTCTACATCAGCAGACAAATGTGAAAGTGGAGAGCCTGTCGATGGTGAGTAGGGGTTAGTAGCTTGGCCTGTGGAACTTGAGAGGTCTGTTACTACTAATGCATTTGACTAGCTGCTGCCTAGTCTCAGTAGAAGAGAAGAGGAAGGAACTGTAAAAGGATCCTTCAATCCATGCTTCCCCACCTCCTATTTTGAACAGTATCTTGGAGCAGGCAGACACTGATGAACCCGAGTTTGGGTTTTGTAATTCCCTTTTTCTTCTCTACAACACCACAACCATCCACCCACTCACTTGGGCCAAAAAGAACTGGTGGTGTTTCCCTCAGCAAGCAGCCAGCTCTAAATCCACAGGCTAGTTCCTGACGCAGAGCACGAGGAACACTTCAGCTGCAGTTACATGCAGTCCTAAGTGCGTGGTGGGCATCAGAGCTCCTACGAGAGCCTTTGTCTCCATGCAGACCCAGCGATGCCCTCTGATCTCACTCCTGTCTACCCTGGAATATAAAATGATGAGAGCCTGTGTTGGGGTTGCTGCCTGACAATGGCTGGCAGGAGGTGCTGCTGACGGAAGCTGAAAAGCCTGTTCTCCTCACTCCTGGAAGCATAAGCTAGGATTCTGCTAAATGCTCTCCCACTTGCCTTGGGAAGCAGATGATTCCCCGTCTCTTTTCCCTTGTAGTACCTCGGGGAGCTGAGCCTAATTGACGCGGATCCCTACCTGAAGTACTTGCCGTCGGTTATTGCTGCCGCAGCGTTTCATCTAGCAGACTACACGATCACTGGACAAACCTGGGTACGTAGCGCTGGGACTGGAGCCCTCCCCTCGCAGCCCTCCGCGTGTGTTTAGCGTGTTTGTGTGGTTCGGGGTGCTGGGGCCTGGGCTGCAGGAACTGTACTCTGGGCTGGTAATTAGGGCAGCTCCCTCTGGTATTTGGAAAATTGGGGGACCCTCCCCCTTTTACTGGAAGGAAGAGGCATCTGTTGATGCCCTCAGTTCTGGTGACCCGTCTCAAAGCCAGGGCAACGGTTTTGATTATGAGCTATCGACTCCACTGGTGAGTGTCAGCAGAAGCACAGAAACGCTGCAATGTCCCTCTTCCTCTCCCCTTCCCCTCAGCCTGAGTCCCTGTGCAAAGTCACAGGCTACACCCTCGAAGACATCAAGCCTTGCCTGGTGGACCTGCACAACACCTACCTCAAAGCAGCACAGCACACGCAACAGTCCATACGGGAAAAGTACAAGAGCACAAAGTGAGTATCTGTGAAGGCGCCCGAGAGGCCGGTCCTAACGTGTAACCGCTTAGCGGGGCAGGGGCATCTCGAGTTCTCAGGCAGGCGCCAGCTCCACCAGGTAAGTGAAACGGTGACGAGACTGCCGAGGATTTTGCATGGTGCTCTGTGCAGCAGTGCTCTGTGCTCGCCGGGCCTGCTGTCGCTGCCTCAGCAGTCAGGTAGGAGCTGCAGGAGCTGTCTTGGTGCTCCTACACTCATAGAAACCTAATGCTCCTGAAAGATCTGTCGGCACGGCAGTTGACCAGCCCCAAGACATTTCCTGCCCCGTAAGAGATGTGTTTGCTGCACCGTCTGCTCATCCTTATGGCAGAGGGCACCTGAACAAGATGACATCCCGCGTCTCTCTCTTCCCCCTCTCTAGGTACCACGGAGTATCGCTCATTGACCCGCCAGAGACACTAAACTTGTTGTCGTAATCAAGAGACTGATCTTTCAGAGGTGTATATTGCGAGAAAATGATGTACAGTTTGAAACGCGGCTCGGAATTCTAGCGGGTGTTGCTCTGAGCAGTAGTAGAGGCTTTGAGGAACTCGATGGCATTAGTTCTATGTGGTTTTAATGTAAATCTGTGTACATGCAATCCTGTGCAGACACTCGGCTGCGTTTTTAGACATTTTGTACTGTCGAGCGCAGAATGAACCGTGCAGGCCAAGCGCAGCCTCGGACTGCTTCTCCAGCTCTAGACCGAACAGGAGATGTTAGCGGGGCATTGTTCTGGTGGGGTTTTCTCTCCTCCCAGCCAAGAGTGACTCTGGGCTCCACAGCAGTGTTTGTAGCCTTCCTGTACTGTCCAGTTTAAGCTGAGGCTCGGACCAGGTCCCAAATGTGGCTGGACAGCTGCAGTGCTGGCAGAACCACCCCCCACTTGCTGGAACTGACCCTGGTGGGGCTCTTGATGTGCCGGGTACTGGAGGCCGTGGTTGCGGTGTAATGTGTTGTCAGTTAGCCATCGGGTTAGAGCTTCAACGCTCTGCTACAGGGACTGCATGGCTAAAACCAGTATTACCAGTTCACATTGCTGCCTCCCAGTACACAGAAGATGGTCTGGCTGCAGGTGTTTTCTAGTCAGAGTGGAAAACTGATAGTAATTCAAAGCTGTGCAGTCCCACGGGTGTGTTAGCTCTCCCCAAAAGCCCATCAGTACCTGCTACAGGTTTCTAGTCAGTTTGTGGATCCAGTACCTCTTGGCAGGGGCGGTGGAGGGACAGGACTGCTGCTCTGTGCCCTCGTACGGAGGGAATGTCTTCTGGCATGGCTGGGCTGGGTGTGGGACGGAATCAGTCCTGCGCGCCCCTGCATCGCCCCGGTGCGCAGCAAGAACCCAGACCAGCTGCCCTTGTTTCTCAAGGGGACCTTCAGCCTGTACCTGCCCTCTCCCTGCTGCTCTTGGCTTGTAAAGCAGTTCAGTGCACACAAAGGGGCTTAACAAAGCTATTTCCGGGTTGGCTAATAAACAGTCTTTTACATCTGATGGTGGTGGTCGTGCCGGTCCCTCAAAACCACAGCGTGGGGAGGTACTGCCGCCTGAGACGGGGACTTGCCTCGAAAGCTTTGTGCCAGGGCAAACCCGTGCTCTGTCCACTTGAGGCTGGCTATCTGGCCGCCCAGCAGGCCAGTTCCGATTCCTCACGCGTGTTGAGCAGCTGTCGCAGTGCAGGTTCTTGACTCCACTAAGAACCCCCGCGGGCCGGCAAACGGGCACTGCAGTGAGACAGCCGGCAAGACCTGGCTCGCTAAAAGCGTGCCGCTCCACTCTGCGGGGGCACTGGCGGAGCGGTGGTGGCTTATCCAGCCAAGACAAAGCCACGCGGCAGTAGCTGCCTCTTTTTGGCCAGTCGGAGCTTTTCAGGGTGCACGTTATCCATGTCAGTGTTGAATGAAGAACCCTGCTTCATTGGTTGCTTGTGTTCTCCAACAGCCTGGCTTTAGCTTGGTGTCAGGAGGTAGCCACAGAGTCGCTACAACCAGGGACTAGAACTTGGCGGTGTCTTGTGACCTCTCAGGAGAGGGACTTTACAGGTAGAGGGATGCATCTGCCGCAGCTGTGACTTGTTTGTGCCCTTGCAAGGGCCACTCCAAGCGCTGCCTGGCAGTTAAGTCTTCATAGACTAGAGCACCATGTTCTTCCCGAGGTGCTGGGCTCTGCCTTCCCCTTTGCTTAGGCTACTGAGAAACACGAGTCTTGCCCCAGGGGTAGATAAAGCCCCTTGTAATTCTTTTCCCCTGGCAAGAGCCAACAGTGGTGCTTCAGAGGTTTGCAGTAGTAACCTGCTGCTTTGTGAGAGGTCTCCTTGCTTTCTTTTTAATGGAAGTTGCACTGTTACTGTTTTAACAGCACAGGAAAAACCTGTCCCTTAATCCCTGAGCTTTACTTTCCACGTGTGACAGGACTTGTTCTACAAGCCTGGAAATGCCTCTGTCATGGTCAGGCACCTCTGTCCAGTAGGACTCTGCTCATCCTGCCTCACTGCCAGCTCTCACCTGCAGTAAGAACCATCTTGTTGGCTCTTCTACTTTTCCCAAGCTACCCTGGCATGATTCCAGCTCTCGCTCCTAAGCTTTGAACAGAAGCTCACAGGTTGTGGGAAGCTTTACTGGCTTGCCTGGCCAGTCAAACCTCTGGCCCTTCCAAACTGAGGCCTCTGAGGGCTGCAGGGGTACGATGTGTTACACCTGGAGAGCAGCAAAACAGCAGTGCAAAGAACACTGTTCTCTTTCCTGAGGAAGCTTTAGGTCTCTGTGGATGTCAGAACAAACGGGCTCTTCCCTCCCTGTCGTGCCCTAAGAGAACAGGCTGGTTTGGCTCCTGGGGGAGCGAGTGGGGCTTTCCATCTGTCCCTTTCTGGAAGGGCCCAAGCTGGGTGGAGCCCGGCCTGGCTGGGAGCAACAGGGGCAGGTTGGCTTGGGTGGGTTTTTTTGCATGGAATCTGCACTGCAGCGTAGTGTCCGCAAGGTCACTTCTCCCCAGTTCGTGTTCCCTGAAGTAACTGGTGAAACGGCCCCGGCTGGCTCCTGTACCTAGGCACACGTTTCCAGCTGGACTCTGGAACGAAGCGGCACAGTCCAGCACCTCCCTGCTTTGCCCAAGGCTGAACTCCGAGCATCGCTTCTCACATCTCCTTCCAGAAGCACCGCTGGCTGGCGCGTGTGATGTTTAATTAAACCTCTCAAGAAACAGCCCTGCTTCAGCAGAAGTTGCTTCTCCGGCAGCTGGGCAGAAGGTCTGTTCTGTTGAGGTGCCCGTGCGGTTCCGTTGGCACAAAGCCCTTTCGGCGTGCGATCTGGAGTGACGCGCACGCGAGGTCCTACTCGCAGCACCCTGCTTCCTCCTCCAGGTAGGGCAAGAGCTGGCTGCTAACCAAGACACGCACCCACGTAGATTTGTCTTTATTTAAAGCGGTGGACAACAGTTATAAAATCGATAAACCCGGCCCGGGTGCAGGGATGGGAATGACCTCTCCTCCACCACGCTGTGCACGACGGCCCACATCGTGCCTTACGCAGCGTTGCTGAAGGAGGGGTCCAGGCTTCAACGAGCAGCTCTCTTCTTCCTTCTCCTGTTAACAGTTTTCTTGCTTGTGCTTTCCTGCTTCGGGGTGGCCTGTGTTCTGTGAGCAAACAAGACTTGTGTCAGAGGAGCGGAGCGCGGCTGACTGTCTGTGCCAGGGCAACCATCTACACGCTCGGGGAGATGCAAGTCAGGGTTAGCTGTGCTGGAGCAGGTGGTGGCTCTCAGGAGCAGCTGGTTCAGGTCTACTTTAATGCTGGTGCTCCCTCTGGACTGATTGACAGCAGACAAACCCTTGTAGCTGGCTCAGACAGCTGCAGGTTGGTCAGCTGGGATGCCCTGGCTCCCAGGACAAGGGCAAACTGGCCTCACTTTACTCCTCCTGTCTCCCTGCTCTCCCCATACTCCCTCTGCTCCACTGAGACCGTGGCTGTTTCCAAAGCCTGTGCTTCCTGAAAACACTGCTGACCAACTGCCCCTCCTACCCGCACCTGAGGGTTACCTTGTTCTCCTTGGTAGTTCCTGGGGTTCCAGAACGACAACTTCCTCCTCTTCACTGTCCGACAGCACAATGGGTTCATCTAAACAAGCAAACGAGGGGTCAGTTTCGTACAAACAGCTCCTGTGCTGAAGCCCCTCAGCACTGCTCAGGAAACGGAGTGGCTACTGCTTGACTTGGAGCCCTTCGGGCACTCTGCAAACCAAGTTCTCTTGAAGCGAACAAATGTGAGCAGGTGAAGCAAAAGTAGCAAAGGGTGGACAGAGTGTCCGTGGTGGCTCTTCCTGGCTAAGGCCCTCTGTCATGTTTTAGTTCTAGACTGGTTAACAGAGATGAGCACACCTGACGGTGAGCCGGACACTTACCCTTGGCTTCTGTCCTCACGTCCTCGCGTTCTATCTGCTGACGTTCAGACGCAGCAGCCTCACTATCTTCTTCCTCTTCCGCTTCTTCTCCCTTATCAGATTCCTCCAGGTCTCCCCAAGAGCTCTCTATTCCTTCCCCAATCTGGGCTGTCCCGGGACTGTGCAATATTGGTTTGGCAAAACTCAAGGGGCTAAGGGAAATTCTGGTGTGTGCTGGGAAATCCTGAAGGTAAAGCAGTTGTTTTTCTAAGCCACATCTTTCTCCCTAGAGGAGAAGATCCTTAGTGGAGCTCTGAGAACACAGAAGGTTCCACATCAACCCGAGAAGGAACTTCTTCACGGTGAGGGTGACGGTGCACTGGAAGGGGCTGCCCAGGGGGTTGTGCAGTCTCCTTCACTGGAGATGTTCAAGGCCCACCTGGATGTGTTCCTGTGTGACTTCGTCTAGGTGGTCCTGCTGTGTCAGGGGGATCGGACTGGATGATCTTTCGGGGTCCCTTCCAATCCTTAATGATTCTACAATTCTATGAACTCCTCCAGTCAGCGCAGCGAGCTCATTTCGGACCTCAGGTTTGCACCCGATTGCAGAACGTCAGGGACTGGGAGGGACCTCGAAAGATCATCCAGTCCAACAATCCCCCTAGACCCGGTCCCGGGAATTGTGTTACCTAAAAGCAATCGGAAGTAAAACCAGCACGATGGTTGCTACCTAAGTTGTGAGCGATCTCGAGGTGCCTGCAGCTTCCAGCAGAGCTAACGCAGGGCACGGGACGGGGAGCATGACCGCCGCAACAGAAAGGATACTCCTCGGACGGAGGGTCTGCTTTAGCAATGATTTCTTCCACTTGTTCTTCCACATCATTCGTGTCAACAGCAGTCCTCTCAGTTTTGAAGGCTGTGATCTTCTGACTCGGAATGTGCTCTGCGAAGCCAAACCTCCCGCCTTCTTTCCTGGCGTTCAGTGACGGACAAGACTTGAGGCGCTTCCACGCTTGGCAAGCACTCGAGTTCAAGCACACGAGCGCCTGCCGTTTCAGACCACGGGCCGTTCAGGCTACGGGCTGCCGCCGCTTTTTGGGGCGTTCGTCAAACAGACCCCCTTTCCCCTCCTCCCCGGACGCTCACCGAACTCTCTGGTCGTTCTGCAGGGCTTTCTGAATCAGCTCTGTTATTTCCGCAACCTTGACTGCTGCGATTCTACTGCACCTCAGAACCTGTTTGTCACACACACGACAGCACTTTACCAGCATCAAAGCAGGAACAGTTCTCCATCTGTGCCCCACATCACAGGGGCCACAGACACGTCAAACAGAAGGTGGCTCTTGGGGATGAGGGAGCCGGTACGCTCTGAGCATTAACACAACTACCCTCCGTTGCTCCTGAAGTCATTTGCAGGCTCCTTCAGCCAAATTACAGGAATAAAGACCTGGATCAGACCCGAGAATCCACCCTTTCTACAGCTCTTCTTTGGCAAGACGCACGGCACTGCACCGTGCTGCTACCAACACAGCAACACCTTCAATTCCATCAGACAGGGAGTTGATTTCTGAGCTCCCCAACGCCAAGGACATTCTAATGTCAACATTACAACGCAGGAGCCAGTTTGTACACGAGAGAAAGACTGCTCGAAGCCAAGTTTACCTGATCCTTCACCAGCATAATCCCTCCACTGGACTGCATGGTACAGATCTCCCGATGCTTGTTCATGGCAATGACCAGGACGCCATCCATGACACACTCCTCACGTTCGCTTGGGTCCACCAACAGATAGGTCCTAAAAGCAACGTTTCGAACGTAAGGCAACAGCAAATCCTTGAGGATGGGTACTGCCCGTAGCAATGCAACAAGAGAGCTGGTTTGCGCGTCAGTAACGAGGGGAATACTGCCCGCCCCCAAGCTTTTCCGTGCCCCCTGCGGAAAGCTGCTGCCTGGTCGCAGCGTGCAGACACAGCTGCGGTGCCTTAAGACACATTCGGCTGATCAACATTTCGGGATGCTTCTGCGTTTAAAATCAGTCCTGCAGAGCCGACAACGAGCTGTTTCTGCCAAACTACCTCAAAATCTTACCCTTGCTGGAAGAAGGCAAAGCTGACGCAGATGGGCATGTGGTGGATGCTCAAGGGGACAGGATCGCGTTCCTCCGGGGTGTACTTGGAAAAGAATTGGCCCAGGAGACTATTAATGATGAAGCACATTTGCTGGTCACTCGACGCCCTGTACGAGGACATTTAACCCCCTCCAGCCAGCTCCCTGGGATGCCGCGCCACCCGGTACAACTCACCACGGTCACGTCCTCTCCCTGCACAGACACGTCCGGCCTGCGGAAGTGACACAGAGCCACGATTCCCGCGATGCTGGCAGCATCGACGATGTTGCCGTCGTGGTTCAACAGGTGCAGGTCCAGGCGGATCTGCCAAACCTGACAAGAAGGATGTGGAACCGATGGGCAGCCTGCAGTGGGCTGCTACAGAAGGGATTGTGGTTTCAGAAAGTGAAATTGCTTTGAAGAACAAGAAGAAACAGGCTCTGTTCCTCAGGTCTTTACTGAAGGTGATGGAAGATCCGGTGCTTAGGGACACCGGTTGGGGGAATGTGGCAGTGGTGGCTGAAGGTTGGACTTGAAGACCTCTAAGGTCTCTTCTAACCACAGGGCTTCTGCGATCTTGGTCTGTTCCCAGGTGCACTAGAGGTGAGCCCTGGTTAACTACAGAACAAGTGGTCTTTCTGCTCTTTCACCTTTGCTCTGCAGAGACACACGCGAGTGCGTAGGGCCGCAGCTACTTCAGACAGCCTGTGTGGACGTGCAGGGTGAGAACACCTGCAACGCCAGAGGGGAGTCCTTCGTTAGACAGAATCAGGACTTTTAGTTGCCAAAACGAGACACCTCCAAAGCAGACTCCGTGCACCTCTTAGTCTAAAACCACTCGAAACAAGCAGCCTTGCATACCTTCTCACCGGCCACAACGCAGAGAGATTCCGTGTCTATACACCTGGAGTTTCTCAGGCACCGCTCTATGAGTCTGTTCAGTTTCACCAGCAACTCGGGCTGCCTGGCAAAACAAAGTCAGCCCTCAGCGCGCACGGCCGCACTGTGTGCTCACGGGTACCAGCGCAGCGACTCTGATGCCGCCCGCGTTCAGTCTGCCTAAGACGGCCACGCACCTGCCAGGCTCAAAGCCGGGCGCCGCCATCGGCGAGAGCTCGAGATTGAAAAAGAGTATCCCTTCCGTCGGCCGGTTTGGCTTGGGGGGAACGAGCTCGCACGAGACTTGCGCCAGAACCCTGCGAAGGTACACAAACCCCGAGTCACACAAAGACTGCCGGTGCTGGAATGTGGACAGAGCACTGCTCCTGACAGCCTCTCACTCGGCACCTGTCACGCGTGTTTTAACTCTGGCCAACAACTGCGAGACTCGGAAGTCGGAGCCTTCTCTGCCTTTCAGGACTCCAAGTGACACAAACGCAGGACAAGCTGCAAGCGGGTGCATACGTTCCCATTCCCGCAGCCCTCTGCCAGGGCTTCACCACCCTCAGCGCGAGCAACGTCTTGGCTACAGTCAGGCCGAACCACCCCTCCTTCACCTCAAAACCATCACCCCTCTTTCTCGAAGGCACCCTTCAGGTGCCCGAGGACCGCAGTAAGTGGTCTCCAGAGCCGCCTGCCGACGGAACAACCCCTGCTCTCGGCCTGGCCTCACGGGAGGCCTCTTCCAGCCCCTGGGCCGCTTCTGTGACCCGCAGTGGCCAACGGGTCCCGGCCTCGGCTGTGCCGACGGCTCCAGAGCCGGCCCCAGCAGCGCAGGGGGTTCTCACACCGCAGCCACCGCAGTGCTCCCCGCGTTACCGGCTGCGCGCAGCGGACAGTCACAGTCACAGGCCATCAGCGACCGGAACAGGCCCCAAGGCCCACCCGCTCCCATCCCGGCCACAGCAGGATCCCCTCGATGCAGGCCCTCCTCTACGGCCCTACCCCGGGCTGCCGCTGTTTGCGGGCTTCAGCCCCCGGCAGCTCGCCGGACGCCCTCAGCGCCCCGCACACCTGGTCTTGCCCAGCTCCACCACGCAGCAGCCGCAGTCGGTGCCGAAGGTGATGCGGACGTTCCGGTAGTCGTAGCACTGCCGCCCGTCCAGGCGCTGCGGGGGGACAAGCACACGGGCCGGGTTAGCGCAGCACCCCCCTCCCGCGGCCAGGGACGGGGCTCGGCGCCCAGGCCCGCACCTTCCTCTCGGCGATGGCGCGGAGCAGGAACCGGCGCTCGCAGTTTGAGAGCGGCGTCGCCCTCATGGCGGCAGCGGAGCGGGAGGCGCGGCGGGGCCTCTGCTGCGGAGCCTCCGCTGCGGGGCCTCCGGCAGTGCGCAGGCGCGGGGCGGGGCGGGGCGGGTGCCGCTGCGCGCTGGGAGCGCGGCTGGCGGGAGCGCGGCTGGCGGGGGCCCG